>ML780797.1:189603-244177 GCA_009831015.1 Picea engelmannii
AATTTTTTGTGGATGCGGTAAAGGAATAGTACTACCCTGTTGGCAACTATGAGGACCAGTACATGAGATGGACCACACTACGGCAAGAGAAGGGCCAATCAGTTCCGGAGTTCACCAATAGCTTCCATACCTTGCGCACCAAGCTGGGTATCAAAGACTCTGAACGACACTTGGTTCTGAAATACCGTGGGCTTCTACACAGATACATCCAAACTAAAATGGATTTTCTAGACATCTCATCACTCGATGCTGCCTATCGATATGTTGTTAAAATCGAGTAGAAATTTAAGCACCAGAACAAACAGGAGTTCGGGTCTACAAATCCACAACTAGCAAAGTATGACAAAGACAGCCCTAACAAACAGTCTCCCGAAAATCAGTCCAAGACACAAGAAAAGAAGGGCCACGGGAAGACAAAGAAGGACACTGGACAATGGTACGATTTCCACAAAAGCCCCTGGCACAACACCGATGAATGTCGCTCAAAACAATCATTGGTGGCCGAGATCAAAGACAAGGAGCTGAACCCTGATTCAGAATCTGATTATGAAAATACTGGTAAAAGACAGATCATCGACGCAGACCCCACTGCTATTGTCGCGACTGCAACAATTCAACTAGAAGAACCAACAGATCCAGAAGAGGGGGAGCGCCTTTTTCATTCACAGATGTGGGTGAAGGGGACCCCGCTGCATTTTATTGTTGATAGCAGAAGCTAGAAGAACCTCATCTCAGCAGAGGTCATCAAACAATTGGGTTTGTTGACAACACCACACCTGCAACCATACAACATCGGGTGGCTTCGGTAAGGACAGGATCTTCGTGTCAGCCAGCAGTGTCGATTGTCATATGACATCCAACCCTTCAAGGATGAGGTATTATGTGATGTTGCCCCATTGGATGTCTGTGATGTTCTCTTGGGTCAGCCATATATGTGGAAACGCCATGCTATCTATGAGTCTCGACCTCGTAGTGTCATTATTACTCTGGGGGGTCATCTCTACAGGATACCAGAGGTAGTTCCGACTACTGCTCCACCTAAACAGTGCTGCAAGGTAGTATCTCATACTACAAAATTCATCTTCTCCACAATCTGTTGAAAGGGTGAACAGAAGGATACTGCAGCCACCACAGCTTCGGCCAAAGCACCTTCTATCCAACAGAAGCAGGTCGACAAGGTTGCAGCAAAGCGCGAAGATTCCTTCTGCACACAGTCATCTAAAATAGCCAGACTGGTTAAAAAGGTCCAAACCTTCCAGCCACAAGTTCATGACAGATTTCCACAAACTAAGCAGCATGACTTCTCCAACAAGACAAACAGCTCACCAAGATTCAGATTCAACAATCGCTTTCCCCTCTCCCCTGATAACTCAACGCAATGGATACCATTGCTTCCTAAGGAGGGAGGATTGATCCAGGTGGATATTGGTGGCCACCCACCTTCTCCAACTAGCTCAAAACATGTTTCTGACAATTTTGGTAATTTACTATTTTTAGCAGTTTTTAACTTCCGGGGCCATTTTGAGGCCCTAAATGATGTTTTTTGAGAAAACGGGGAGCAACATGGATCGTAGATCAATGTTTCTCACCCAAAAGTTGTAGTTCTCGGATATATCTTTCCAACGAGCTATCAAGCGCCCCAAACAGAGATCGTATGCAAAAGTTACGCCCTTGGGAAGTTGACATATCAACTACCCCCATCGGGGCCCACAAACCTTTTGGCTTTTCATCTTTTGGGGTTAGGGTTTTGGCTTTTACTTATGTTAAAAAGGCCCTTAGAGCCTCATTGTAATGATCATCTTCTTGCGAATGCGAGTAGCCATCACATCTCTTCTCAGAGATAAGCTACCACCATTCTAGCGAATCTTTCACTCTGTACTTTTACAGTCTCTGTACATTTATTTCATTAATAGAAATCGTGTATTACTGTATATCTGTGACTCTTGTTATATTTCCGCTATATCTCTGTTATATTGTGTCTCTCTTGCAATATCTCTGAATATTTTTGTGTTATATCTCCGCTCTCATTTTGTGCCGAAAATAATCCGGATCATCTAGTGTCGAAAGCTCCTTATAGAATGAGTATGCCAGAGCTAAAAGAGTTGCAATTGCAGCTTGAAGAGCTTCTAAAGAAGGGGTACATTCATCCCAGCGTGTGCGCTGGTCCTGTTCGTGAAGAATAAGGATGGGAATTTGAGGCTGTGCATTGATTTCTGACAGTTGAACAAGGTAACTGTCAAGAATAAGTATCCTCTTCCGAGGATCGATGATCTTTTCGATCATTTGAAGGGTGCGAAAATATTTTCAAAGATAGATATTAGATCAGGATATCACCAGGTAAGAATAAAGGATGAGTACATCAACAAGAATGCCTTTAGAACAAGGTACGGTCATTACGATTTCACAGTGGTGCCGTTTGGACTATCAAATGCACCTGTTGTTTTTATGTGCTTGATGAATGGTGTATTCAGGGACTATTTAGACAAGTTTTTCATAGTCTTCCTAGATGACATCTTGGTGTATTCCAAGTTAGAGGAAGAGCATGAACAACACCTGAGACTGGTGCTGCAAGTGTTGAGAGGACACCAACTGTATGCCAAATTGAGCAAATGCTCATTTTACCAAAGGCAGATCCATTACTTGGGGCACATTATTTCAAAAGAAGGGATCATTGTGGATCCTGAAAAGGTTGAGGCCATCCGAGAATGGTCAGCGCCAAGGAATGTGGTGGAAGTTAGATCCTTTATGGGTCTAGTGGGCTATTACAAAAGATTTATAGCAGGGTTCTCAAAAATAGCTCATCCTATCACTTCCTTGCAAAGGAAGGAGAAAACGTTTAAGTGGACTAAAGAGTGTGAGAACAGTTTCCAGCGATTGAAGCAACTGTTAACCAACGCTCCAATCTTGAGGATTGCAGATCCAAATGTGGATTTCATGGTGTGCACAGATGCGTGTAAGGAAGGGTTGAGAGGAGTTCTCAACCAAGATGGATTTGTAATATGTTATGAGTCCAGGAAGCTGAAAGAGCATGAAAAGAATTATTCCACTCACGATTTGGAGCTGGCTGCAATCATCCACACTCTGAGAAAATGGAGACATTACCTCATGGGAAGGAGATTCGAATTGAGAATGAACCAAAATGGTCTGAAATATTTGTTTGATCAACCAACCTTAAACACTAGACAAAGCAGGTGGCTGGAATTTCTGTGTGAATACGACTTTGATATCAAGCATATCAAAGGGAAGGAAAACAAGGTGGCCGATGCACTCAGCAGAAAGGTGCATGAATTACATGATACAACCATTAGCATGTACAAGAATGATATTAAGGATAGAATTTTGGAAGCTACAAATGTAGATTTGCAGTACAGAGATTTGGTAGCAAAGCTACAATAGAGTGAGAGACCCAAGAAAGAGGAAAATTACACCTTGGAAGTTGATGGAATGCTTCTGTACAAAAACAAAGTGTATATACCCAATGTACAGGATTTGAAACTTGCAATTCTAAGAGAAATGCATAACGTGACTTATGCTGGACACCCTGGATATAAGAAGACTGTGACAGTAGTCAAGAGCCATTACTTTTGGCCAGGAATGAAGAGAGAGATCGCCGAATAAATCGCCAGATGTATGGAGTGCCAAAAAATTAAAGATGAGCATAGGCACCCAGCAGGGTTGCTGCAACCTTTGCCCATTCCTGAATGGAAGTGGGAAGTGGTGACCATGGATTTTATTACAGGATTGCCCAGAACGAGCAAGAAGCACGATTCGATTATGGTTGTGGTGGACAATATTACAAAAGCTGCCCATTTTATTCCACTGAAAACCACTCACAAGGCAATAGATGTTTATGATATCTTCTTAAAATAAGTGGCATGCTTGCACGAAATTCCTAAAACGATTGTGTCTAATAGGGAGCCGAAATTCACCTCGAATTTATGGAAAGGACTGTTCAAAGGATTCAGAATGAATCTGAATTTTAGTACAACATATCATCCCAAGTCTGATGGACAGACAGAGAGGGTGAACAGAGTAATAGAAGACATGCTGAGAATGTATGTGATGGACAAGCCATCAAGATGGGAAGACTACCTGCATTTGGTAGAATTCACCTACAATAATGGGTATCATGAATCGTTGAAGATGAGCCCATTTGAATCACTTTATGGAAGAAAGTGCAACACTCCAGTGAGTTGGGATAATCCAGCTGACAGAGCAGTAGTTGGGCCAGAGATGCTCAAAGAGATGGAGGACCAAATAATAAAAATTAAACAAAATTTGAAAGTTGCCCAGGACATGCAGAAAAGTTATGCTGATAAGAACAGAACCCACAGAGAATTCAAAGTGGGTGATCATGTTTTCCTGAAAGTGAAAAATAATAGGAGTTCCCTGAAGCTGGGAAGTTGCACCAAGTTGGCCGCAAGATTTTGTGGGCCATTTGAAATCCTGGAAAGGATTGGGCCAGTTGCATACATGCTTGCTTTACCTGCATATATGACTATACATAATGTGTTTCATGTTTCATTGCTTAAGAAATATATACCGGATGCTAATCATGTTATCTACTGGAATGTGATTCAGGGTGAACCAGAAGGTGTCCTGCAAGTGGATCCTGTGCGCATATTGGACAAGAAAATAAAACAGCTTCGGAATCGAGCTATAAATCTTGTAAAGGTCCAGTGGACCTGGTATGGTCCTGAGGATGCAACATGGGAGCATGAATACATTATGCAGGTAGAGTACCCGCATCTTTTTGAAAATTTTGAAAAGCTTGCATATGTTGTGTAAAGTTTCACTGAGATCAGTGCAAAAATAAGGGGAGGGGGATTGTAATGTCCCAAAGGCCGAGCCCTGTTGTAAATATTGGTTATGAAATGGATTGCAAATATGTTTTATAGGCTGGTGAGCCAATTTTATATAAGATGGTGGGATTATGTGAATGTTAGGCCAGAGAGCCTAAGGGTTGAAGGACAAGAGCCTGATTTTGTACATGTATCAATGTAGAACATTAATAAAATATAAACACCGCCGTGTAAAGACTGACCATGATGAATGAGTGATGGGGGACTAAGCTTCCACAGAATGGGCAAGGGATTAGGGGCTGGAAGGTGGGAAGAGGGGCTAAGTGTTGAGCCTAGGGGATAAGCCTAGGGGCTTAAGTCCTTGGGAATAATATTTTAATATTATTCCAAAAAAGACCATGTGAATAATATGTTTTTATCCTAAGTTCTTTTGGAATGACATGTGACTTCCAAATGGTGGAAGGAACACATGCTGATGGAAGCATGCAACTTCACGGGTGACAAGTGTCAACCCAAGCCCATGCAAATCAAATGACTGAGATGAGCTGTGGTGGGGGGCTTCTCCATTCTACCCGACCGTCTGAGCGTGAACTGATCGGACCTCTGCAGGAGACCCGATGCATCTTCTAAGCCGTACATCCCCTGAACCAGAAGCCTGTGTTGATTTTTGGAAAAAGCCGATGCATCCTTTGTTTGAGCAGATCGAGCCTGTGTGTGGAGTCTCTGTCCCAAAGCCATAACTGTGAGACCATCCTGTCATTATTGAGCCTATTTGGAAAGCCCGTGTTTTTTTTCCCTATTGGTTGTTGTGGTCACGTAGTGCTGGACTGTGTGTGTCTTGTTGTCCAGTTTGTACAACACTCTCTCTAGGTGAGAGAGGTGGTTGAAGTTGGAAGAACAGGTTGCTGGGCCTGTGAGCGACTCTCTCCAAGTGAGAGAGTGCGTAGAGAAAGAAGAGAACTCCTGGAAGGAACCCTGTAGATGCCACAGAGCTTGGAGAATTTTGGTCCGGTCTGTTGCTGAAACCCAAGGCAAGGGAGGTTAGCAACCGAAGGAATGTCTAGGTGATAGAGAAGGTGTATAGTCCTGGGGTGGAACATGCATGTGGGGAAGGAGAGTCTGTGGGAAGTGGGCATAAGTGGTTCCTGGGAGAGAATTCCTTCCTTGTGACTGTGTGTTTTCCCTGTAACCTCATCCTAGCCTAGGATTCCTTGCCTTGGGGGTGGAGCTTAGTCCCAGCTCGGGGGTGACCCACTGCTGAGCTTGATGATCAATGTGGTCTAAGGTTGGGAGGTTTGTGGAAGGCCTACACCTAGTTGGTGGAATTACCACTATTTCAAAGATAAGTACCAGATGATGTTTTAATTACTTTTTTGCATGTCTGTGTATTTATATTTATCATGTATTCTGTTGTGCATACAAATTAATGTTAAATCCATTGATTATTTATAATAGCAGTAGTTCTTATGGTTACTCCGAGTTTAAATGTGTTTCATTTGCTTAAATGCATGTCTTATATATAGAATTAAGTATGAGATTGTTATTCCGTGAAGTAGCACCTTCCCGGCCCGGAATGGGGGCACTACAGTATGGTATCAGAGCGTTACATTTTGAAAGGGTGCTACATTTTTCATAGCAGTTGACAACTTAGGTTTGATTACAACAATAACTTTCTTTTTCATTAAAAAGTTTTCCTCAAAATTTTTCTTTCATAGGGTTTTTAGACAAGTGTGAGAGTCTGCTTTAATTAGTTCGTATGTTATTGTCAGTAACTCTTTGTGATATGTGCTTAGGCCATAAGTTTTCTTGGTCTTTACTTGTCGTCATTTTCCCTTTATGCTTTGTGAGCATTAAATAAAAAAAAAACTCTTTTATTTGTTGGTTTGGTTAAGTAGTTGTTGGTTTGCATTAATAACCAGAAAAAGTTTTTCTTTCATAAGTTCTTGGATGTTTACTTAGGACAATAAGTAGCTTGTATTCAAGCTAAATCCTATTTTGAGTTTGTTGTTCAAAGATCTTAGAAAAAATTTAGTTTGAAAAGTTGATTAAAAAAGTTTTTTTTTTTTTTTCAAGAAGAAGTTATTTTGTTTCCAGATTTCTGTGTATCTCTTCTTTGGTCTCTTGAAACATCACTAGTTTCACTTTCATAACCTTTGACTTAAGAAAATCCATAAAAAATTAACGATTAATTAAAATCAACTAGACTTTATGTTTGTAGGGTCCATCAACTAGTCTAGGCTAGAGCCTTGATTTAGGTTGGAGAGGAAACTCTTCAAGGCTGCAAAACATACATAAGAGTCTATGCTAGGGAGTGTTAAAAGTCCAGTATTGTGAAAGTTATCTGGGAGCCCCCTCTAACACAGGGGATAAATACAAGGTCACTTGGGGAAAGGTAGCGGAGATAACCCCTCCAAAGCTGAACCAAGCGTAGTGGGGAACACATATAGAAGGGCTTGTTTTGGGATTCCATCGATTGCATTTGACACGAAGATTTGTGGGTCTCGAATCCATTCGAGGTCCTTAGTTGTCTTTCAGACCACTTTCTTTTGATACCCTTGACAGGTTTCGGGCTTGATACCCTACTCATTGCGGTCCACCCGACTTTCGACTGTACCCACCTGGTGATTGTTCACGCGCTGACAACCTAGTTGCTATTATTTTAGGGACTTACACAGGTGACTACGGGGGTAGACCGCGGTACCTAGGACAAACATTGGGCCACACTTTCCAGAGTATACCCGGAGGGTGCTTCGGTATTCGAGTTGCACTTGCACCGATAAGTTTCTCTAGTGTTGGTTGTTGTAACTATTCTTCCAACTAGTTTAGTCATTGCTTGTTTTATCTCGTAGGGACTTTTTCTAGTGTGTGCTGTTTTTGAATGAATAGAAAGCCCTAGTGTGTCTTTGATCTTATTACACAGTGGAGGATCATGAACTCCACTGATCACAAAGGCTTCTTGGCCTATCACCGGTTACACTGGAGTCACCCCTGCCATTGCTAAGGCGAAAGCTAGACCAACAAGGGTCTTTTGAAGCGACCGGGTCACAGGAAATTGTGCCTGACCAACATCTGGAGGAACCAACCATTTCAAACCTTGGAGTGGAATCTTTTGGTCCATACAAAACTCCAACCACTTATCTTTTGGTGCCCATCATCGTATAGATTTATCCTTATGAGCGCCAGACAATGTCACACGCAACAATGGAAACAAACACTACCACTTCTTCCAGGAATTCTCCTATTCCCACTACGACTGTCACCACAAGGAGCGTTCCACCTCCTAACCCATTGTTTCCAGTCTGAGCAACCATGGTATCGACTGCCTCTACCTCGAGCAGTGGTCCGATCCCATCTTTGGTGGTGGCCATTTCTCCTTTCACATAGAGTGTGACATGACCTCCATTCTCATATGGGATGCCTAGCTCAAGTACAAGCCCTGTACTTTCCTACTCCACTTTACATAATTTAGGTCTAGGGGCAGGGAGCTCTAACACTCCTCTGTAAGGACCCATGGGGGGAACTTTAGCTCCCTTTAACGCTTTCTCTTATGGAGGAGGTCATATACCTCCTTCGTCCCCTTCGCTCGACGATTCCCACCAGCATTCTGCCGGGCTGAACGCAAACCATAGTTCATTTGGAGCAAGGAGTCAAGGACCACCTTCTCATAATATGACGGTAGGTTCAACACCATTTTATTTGTTCGATGCGTTTGGTAACAATGATTTCTCGTTAGTTGCTTTCCTGACTAGGGGAAACCCCGGTTACGAACAACCTAATCCTATGTAGGGTACTATTCCTGCACAGGGGGAAAACCCAAGAACTTCTTCTGCACCAAGACCTTGGAATTCTTGGCAGGGATTAGTTCCCTCGTCAGGAATTTCGATCAGGGAAAACTCTTTTCACAACCAATGGAACCTCGGGAAAGGTGCAACACCTATTCCCATGGGATCAAGATGGGGAAACCCTACCCAAAGTCCTCCGAATGTAATGCACGCCCAACCATCTACGTCCTATTTCAGGAATCAACCGATGATGTCTCCTCAAATGCAGAATTTGTACGCTGGTCATGGCCATGGATTTTACTAGAACCTGGATCAGCATCCCAACTCTTCCTGGAAACCTGGTGCCAGTCAAACTCTAGGCCCCTTTTTCCATTGTTATCACCAACAACCCAAACTACCTTTCCTGGAAACCTTGCATTTTCCATACTTAACAAGGTTGTTGAATGACCCTATCTTCTAGATCCACATTGGCCCCCTATGCTGATGAATTTTCCTTCGGACATACCAAAGTTCGAAGCCAAGCCTAATGAATATCCAGGGGATCATGTGACTACTTCTCACCTTTGGTGCTCATCTAATTCATTGAAAGATGACTACATACAGTTGCGATTGTTTCAACATACTCTCATTGGGAGTGATGTTAAATGGTACATTGAGATCGACCACTCAAGATACTCTTCCTTTGGAGAATTGGTAATGGATTTACTAAACCATTTACAATTACCTGTGAGATACGACGCTAGCACAAAATTGCTGGCCAAATTCGAACAGACAAAAGTGGACCATATTTCTGATCACATTCTAGAATGGAGATGCTGAAAGAGTTTGATTAAGGTGCTAGTCCCACCAACATTCCTGCTTGAGTGGTTCCTTAAGTCTTTGGTCCCACAGTTATCCAAAGACGTCGCAACGTCGGGAGTGTTTTCTGAAGAAGATGCAATCATGCGAGCTCAACAACTTGAGCTAATTTATTCTCAATTTGGTCTACTGTATGAAATATTTCCGGATGCGCCACGATCAATACTTGATAAAACCAGACAAAGAGCTCGACCACATGCCGATGGTATTGTTGGTTCAACAAAAACAAAGCCTGCTGAACAACCAATGAAACAATTGCAGCAATTGTCTATACAACATACAACGACCAACCAGACTATTGTTCCGGCTGCTCCCCCTACCCAAACATCGTATGTACACAGTGTGAAATCAACAAATCTGAAGGCCACCCAACAACCTGATGGAAATAAGAAACAATGTAAGAAGGGTAAGGGGTATAATAAACCCACTAATAATTATGGCAGGGGAAACACCGAAAAAAGGAAGTCGAAGTATCCGTGTAATATGTGCACGAAATACCACCCGACTCACCAGTGCCCTCGGCTTGTAGAGGCCCAAAAGTTATTGTCATAGCAGCAGCCTGCTGTGTTAACAAACCCATTTCAACATGGACAAAATCTAACTCAATCCTCTACAAGTGCGGAAGGGGGCAGTCAAGGATCCCCTCCATCTTTAAACAATCCTGCATCCGCAAATGTGTATATGATGAAAGGTGATGCCTATATATCGACTAGATCACATGATTACAACAAGCCAAGCACCTCTGTGAAAGGTAAAGAAGCTGAAACCCCATCTCTTCTTCTCCAGATCGAGAAGATGTTGGGAGAAACCATGACACACATCCCAAAAGGTGCGTTTAAGAAAGCTTCTCACAACCCAAATGCAAGGGCCTTCTAGAACTACTCTGTGGTGGAGGATTTGTCTCAAACCCCTTGTGCGATGTCTACTTTGGAAATCCTCCAAATCTACCCTTCCCAAAGAAAGGCTCTGTTTCTTTAGGATCCATTGAGACTTGTAATCCAGGTATGATCATGCTTGATACAACCGACTTAAAACCTCGTCTCCCTTACCACGTAGCATTCCAGATAGTAGTGGCTTACACCACAAAAATTTTTACTCAGAACATTTTTTGCACGGTGGTTGATGAGGGTGCCTCAACATGTGTAATGTCTTTGGCGTGTTGGAAGGCCATTGGCTAGGCTACTTTGTCTCCGTCACCTACTCTTCTTACCGCTTTCGACGGTCGTTCGTTCTGACCACATGGCATTATCCCCTCTTTTCCCATGAAGTTAGGAGGGAAAACCGTGTGTGTCGAGGTTGAAGTGGTCGACGCATATCTCAACTACAATCTCTTGTTAGGGAGGAGTTGGACCTATCCTATGCAAGAAGTAGTCGCTATAGTTTTCCAGGTCTTGTTGTTTCCACACTAAGGTCGGATCGTGCCCATTGATCAATTGTCTTTCTCCCGTCCTGACCCTTCATTGGGGGAATCCGCGGTCCCAATGATATATAACCCTCAACTTGGCATCATCAACATAGGGGTTGGTTTGTACCCACCTTTGATGGGTACTTTTGATTACCCACCTCCTCAAGGTGATGTTAAGTTCATATCTAACCACCATAAGATTGAGATTTTCCAAGTTTCATCGTTTCGCACTACTTACTTCAACGATCTGTGGATTCTTCCTTTCCCATCGACCACGATGGAAGGGACAAGGCACCATGGTATGTCCATGCCCTTGTCCGCGGTAGAAGTGGTGTACTCTTTAGTCCAGCAAGTTTCCGCCAATCCTGATCCGACTCCTACACAAGGGTTAGATCCGATTCTAGAGCCTAATTGGGGTCAAGGTTCCCTCACTGATACAGATTCTTTAGACTTAGTATTTCCCTCAGACGAAGCAATCATTGAATCAATGACTAGTCTGGACAAACCCTGGGACGATCTCCATCACAGATCTTACTTCCTCCCAGAGTTAAGAAGAATTGAAGCAGGGGAATTCACTTTGACTATGAATGGAGATAGGTCTTGTCCTATCAATCCTTTGGCTATGCATGTTGTTTATGCCGAGGGTAATATGGAAACCATTGCTGAAACTATACCTATTAACATCTCCAGAACCCCTGGAATCATGGATAATTTTTTCGTCGGAGCTGATTGCTCCCCCGAAGAGATTCGAATCTACATGGATTTATTTAAGGGATTCCGCGACGTTTTTTCTTGGTCTTACGAGGAAATGCTAGGCATTGATCCACAAATTGTTGAACATGAAATCACGACTTATCCTAACGCTAAGCCAGTTCGACAGAAGCTTCATCCATATAATCCTAAGAAGCAACAACTATTAAGGTTGAAGTAGAGAAACTTCTCAAGGCATGTTTTATCTACCCCATCCATTTGACCCAATGGGTGTCAAACCCTGTGCTGGTTGAGAAAAAACAGGGTACAATTCGCGTATGTACGGACTTCCGTGATTTGAACAAAGCCTGTCCAAAAGATAATTTCCTCACACCATTTATTGACCAGATAGTCGATGAATGCATAGGTTGTGAGGCCTTTTCTTTCATGGATGGTTTTTCGTGATATAATCAGATACAAATCAAACCCGAAGACCAACACAAAACAACATTCATTTGTCCATGGGGTACATTCGGGTATCGTAAGATGCCTTTTGGTCTGAAAAATGTTGGAGCTACCTTTCAACGAGCCATGTATTTTTCTTTCCACGATCTCAAACATATCATCGAGGCCTGCCTAGATGATTTAGCATCACAATCTTGTAAGAGAAGTGATCATTCCACACACCTCTGACTTATCTTTGAGTGATGTCACTAATTTCGGATTCGCTTGAATCCCAACAAATGAAATTTTTGTGTGACATCGGGCCATCTGCTAGGTTTTATAGTTTCAAAAACATGGATCATGGTCAATCCTCTCAAGGTTGAGGAAATAGTTCAGTTGCCTCCCCCACGTACAATCCTTCAACTTCAGAGTTTACAGGGAAAAGTGAACTTTTTGCAGCGTTTCATCGCGAACTATGACGAGATCACAAAGGGATTTATGCATTTACGGAAGAAGGATATTCCTTTTCATTGTGACAAAGCTTCTCAATGCTCCTTCAAAGCATTGAAACGTGCCCTCACAACTGCCCCTCTGCTTCAGCCACCCAATTATAACAAAGATTTCTTATTGTACTTGGATGCAACAAATTTGACCATCGGCATGGTCTTAGTTCAGGAGGATGATTTGCTCTCAGAATATGTGATTTATTACGTGAGCCGAGGCCTGGTTGGAGTGGAACTCAATAATTCTCACATTGAAAAACTTGCGTTGGCAGTAGTTCATGTTGTCCAATGGTTCCGTCATTATATTTTGTTTCACAAGACCACCGTCATTGCCATGGTGAATCTATTTCAATACGTGTTGACACGAATGGTAATCGGCGGAAATATCCGTAGATGGAGAGTTGTCCTCTAGAAATTTGACTTAGATTTCGTTTCGTCAAAATCCAAAAAGTCATTGGTCTTTTTGGAACTCATCTCGGAACTTCCGGTCGAGTCAGGTGATGTTATGCCCGAAGAGTCACCTATTTAAGGAGACATGTTTTTGATAGCATATTTAGACCCCTGGTATGAAGATATACTTGTCTATATCCAGAATTTGAAGTGCCCCACCTCTGCTTCTCGTGATGATCATTGCCGTATATGCCATTAGGCCAAGAACTATCTCATACTCAAAGATACTCTATATCGTTGAGGTGTAGATTGCATCCTTCGTCGGTGCCTCACTCATGAAGAAGCGAAAATCATGATTAACAATTGCCATACTGGAGCATGTGGTGGTCATTTGTCTGGGTTGGAAACAACCCAAAAGATTCTACGAGCTGGTTACTTTTGGATGACACTAATAAAAGATTGTATCGCATCAGTCAAGAAGTGCCACCCATGTCAAATCTTCTCATGGAAGATGAGGGCACATCCCGCTCCCATGTTTCCTGTCATCACCGTTGGCCCCTTCACCAAGTGGGGGATTGATTACACTACCTGCAACCCTCCTTCAACAAGGGGGAATCGTTATATCATCGTAGCAGTAGACTACATCACCAAGTGGGTTGAAGCTATGCCAAAGTTCAAAGATGATGGTGAGACTTCTGCCCTCTTTTTGTTTAACTAGATTATAACACGATTCAATGTCCCAAGAGAGATTGTCATTGACCATGGTAGTCACTTTCAAAACAAAATGATGACCAATTTAACATCAAAGCTTGGGTTGAGGCAAGAAAATTTGTCACCCTACTACCCTCAAGCAAATGGTTAGGTGGAAGTTGTCAATAAATATCTTAAGACCATCCTACAATGAACGATCAATTCGGCCAAGTCAAATTGGCATTTGATGTTATACCCAAAATTATGGGCCTACCGAACGTCTGTTAAGACTGCAACTGGTTTCTCACCTTTTCAACTAGTTTACGGGCTAGAAGCAGTCTTGCCTATAGTGTGCTAGATCCCGTCTCTCAAGTTGGCGGTACAATTTTTTCTAGACACTTCATCACTTGAAGAGCATTTATTATACCTCGAGCAGCTCAATGAGCAGCGTCGGTATGCATCCTTGGCCAACGAGGCTCACAAACAAAAAGTCAAGTGTCAATATGATCGGTCCGTTCATCCTCAGATTTTCTCGGAAGGCGACCTTGTCTTGGTCTATGACCAAGATAAGGACCCCCTGGGGGCAGGCAAGTTCAAACCCATGTGGATTAGACCTTTCATCGTAAAAGAGGTTTTAAAAAAGGGCGCTTATCATCTAGTAGACTTTGAGGGAAATGCTTTGGCAGAGCCTGGAAATGGGTTCTACCTCAAGAAGTATTACTCACAGGTAGGTCACCTTGGGTAACTTTTTGTAACATATGTATAGTTCTTGTACATTTGTGTTTTTAGTCTTCACCCTTTTTGGTTTTATGGATGTGTCGTTTTGATGTCGTCTTTTTCACTATGGAAGATGTCAGGTGAATCAGAGGTGTTCGTTGGGCTTGCGGATGGCGCTAGCCGACACACTTGGAGGCTTGCTTCCACATCTTGGGTAATTTACACACCTCAAGGCCAGTTGTTATCTTCAGGAGGTATTTGTTTAGGTGACACCACAAACAATGTTGCCGAATACAGTGCAGTTCTAGAGTTGATGCGTGACACTTTGTTGCATGGTATTTCTCGTCTCCAGGTATATTTAGACACTCAGTTGATTGTGTCTCAGTTAAATGGAGTGTACCACGTGTATGATCCTACTCTACACTGACGATTCCTTAGGGTACGTCTCTTAGAACGAAGCTTTGATTACATTACATATATCCATGTTCCTAGGAGATTGAATCAAGTTACAGACGCCCTATCTAATCATGTATTAGATTGACATATTGCACACATGTAAAGAAAAGAAAACACACACGCATGTAAATACATTAGTAAAATAAATGTATTCCATAAACACATAAAAATACATAAAAATCCATATATAATATCAAAAATATTAGAGTACATGCATGGGCGCAAGCGCCTCAAAAATATGTCCAGTAAAGAGTCACGGGGCTTATGCCCTAAAAACTATACAGATAGTGCCCTCGGCACATGAAAAGTCACGACTAACTAAGGACGGGGCCTGTTAGCCCTGTTATAATGGTCAACAATGTTTTCCAAATGCCAAAAAAGTCGGATCCACGTCCGTGGTGCCCCCACTACATGAGGCTGCATAGATGGCGATATATCCTCGATCTATGCCATGGGGACTGTGCGAGTGAGGGAGGTAAAGTTTCGCTCTACTCGTCTCAAAACTCTCTTAGCCTCATTGGCTGGAGGTCCTCCTACTGCTACTGGTCCACCGGATGTAGCTGGGGCAACCTCTGGTTGAGGACGTTGCCTGTTCCTCACAAAGTCCACTGGTCGCACTGGCCCCACATCTGCACATAACAGACACAGATCTGTCAGATACTCTGGTGTATATAAAAACAACATAAAAAATTAAATAAATTAAAAAAAGAAAAAAAAAAATCTTACCCATCTCTCCTCGCTTCTCGCTGGGAGGTATTGAACTCTCAGGATCCCTAGAGAAGTCAATTTCGGCATAGGGGTAGTCCTCTATGACCGGAATCTATTGTGCCCACCAAGAAAAATATTTGTTGTTAAAGGCTTCAATGGTCCTTCCCCCCCCTGTCGTGGAAACAACTATGCCCATCTGCATAATGTGGGGCTAGAGGCCTGGTGCCCTCGTATCACCTCTCTAGGACTGAAACTTGGCACTCTCTCAAAGAAGAAAGCACAGAGAATCGTCCCAAACCTAAAATTCCTCTGATTTTGCATTCAACACTTTGTTAATTGCCTCTTCATACAATCCAATAATGTGGTGCTCCAGTCAAATATTTGTGCATTTAAGTATTGAACTGCATAATTCATGTGCGCACGGGAATCCTGATGCAAAGACGTAGACCCAATAATCCGCCCAATGAGAAACACTATCACTTTCAGTGATAAGTTTGAGATCTTTCTTATCGGCACCTGTGAGCTCATTCTGTTAGTGTTGGCTTCAGAATGGAGTCCAATCAACTCCGATATATTGTGAGGCCCGGAGGGAAAGGTACAAAAATTGACTGGTTCCCCTCTCCTTGAGAGGCCAGTCATAAAGTATATATCCTCTTTCGTTGGAGCCAACGACTGCCCCTCTAGCATAAAGGCCTCTGCATCAGGATGCCAATAATCCACCAAGGCATTCAATAGCCTAGGTTTTGCTCGCATGAAATGACACTGGAAAAACTTTAACAAACCACATTGCAACAATGCAGCAAGAGCATCAGAGTCCTCATCGACCAACACATCAACATCCTCATGCTCTCTTTCTCTCCAGTGAACATACATCCTGCAAATAGACAAAGTTTAGGAGGGTTAACTCTTGTTTTTTTTAATGTTTTTACACTAAATGGAAGGTCCACACATGATGTAGTGCTCACAGTAGTGTGTACACTCAGGCTGTCATAAGGTAGATCGCGTGTACACTCAGGCTGTCATAGGACAACTCGTGTGGACGTAGGGATGACCTTTTAAAGGTCGACACCCCTCCAAAAAATGAACTTAAATGCATAAAGAACGAATTAAATTGCAAGGGGGGGTAGTGTACACTTACTTGGTCCAGGCAGAGGGTTGTTTCGTCCACTGAGGCTCCTAGAATCCACTCTTTTCACAAAGGGGTAGTTTTGGCTTTTAGTCAATTTCTCAATTAGCAATGGTGATAATGAGCTGTCAGCTTCTATTTATAGACTTTTTGGCCTCTTTTTGTCATTTTTTGGACCCTTTTGTCATTTTTTCTAAACTGAAAATCATATAGTATGGTTCAGGAGTTTTCTTTGGATTGTCACAAGAAGTGTTCTTTGGGTATGGGGAAACTTTTTGGAGTTTTGGGTCGTTTTGAAGTTCCTTTGGTAAAAAGCCATTTTTTCCAACTTGTTGCATTTAAGATAGGATTCCACCTCCACTTTCTGCATCTTGTTGTATTTTCTTCTTTTCCATAGGATCAATCCCACCGAGTTGTGACCCAGAACCATCATTGCTACTTTAGGAGTGTTGTACTTTAGTGGTAGAGCCTACCTTAACATGGATGCCCTAGGTAGATCCTGGTTGCATTTTGGTGTCCATGTTGTCACTAACAACTATAGGCTCGGGAGTCCTTACTAGTTTTTCCTGATTAGGAGTTTGAGCCTCATTTGCATGATTCCTTATCACTCTTGACCTCACCCTCGGGACTCCGAAAACTTAACGGGTCTTCTTTTAATCTCTTTTCAGACCCTCTAAACGTGAAAAGATTGTCGAGCGATCTTGTTGACCTTCATGCTTGCTAAACTGAAATTTGAAGTCACGTCTTTTCGGTGGTAGTTTACCCCTTTTTCGGTCCGGATGGTCAACTGTACAAACAAAGGTATACTCTAGGATCCTCGGTTCCCTAGAAGAGTATTCTTAGGTATAATTTTAACGCTTTTTCGGGCCTGAGGGACTAAATTTACAAAAAAGGAACCCCCATGGAGTACATAGTTAAGCTCTTTTTAGACTCCCTAAAATTGAAAAGATCGTTGAGTGACCTTATTCTTTCACACTCGTTAAAATGATCCAGAAGAACATTCCCGACAAAGTCCATCGTTAAGCTTTTTTCAGACTCCTTAAAAATGAAAAAAATTCCGAGTGATCTTGTTTTTATCACAATCGTTAAAATGGTTTTGAATAGACGTCTTTTCGGTTCTAGTTTACCCTTTTTTCGAGCCGACTAGACTACCTTCGAAGAAGGTACCCCAATGGAGTCTCCTTTTACATTTTTTCAGACTCTCTAAAAATGAAAAAACGTCGAGCTTACCTTCTCTGGGCTCGTTAAACTTACATCGAAGGAGGTTATCATTGTGTCTTGTTAACCACATTTGCATTCCTGCATCTTTGGCCTAATGTTGGATCCATGTTGCTCTCAACTGAACCATCTGAAGCATGCCTCATAACACAAGCCTTATAGCACTGTGCCTTTGCGTCTTGACACCTTGACCTCGGGAGGGATTTTTCCAACTGTCCTTTCTTTGAACATCAGTCTTGTCCTTGCGCCTAGAACTAGTATGTTTGCGACACTCGTTCCTCCTTTGTAACGTAGCATTATTTTATTCTTTTTCCACGATTATTGAAAAAGACAAAAAAAAAATCAAATATACCCCAAAAAGAGGAAGGGAAAAGTATTTTCTTTTTATTGGCAGCACAATGAGTCTCCCTTGGACAAAGCACATCCTTTCGTTTGTTCGTCAAGCTCTAGGATTTACTATGACCTTAGGAAGATGTTCTCCCTACATAGAGTTGTGTCCTCCTTCGTTTGGTTATTCTTCCGAACATATGGAGAGTTTGTGTTTCCTCCTGCATCGTGAACTTATGTCAATGCCATGCTTTCTGAGTCTCATCATTTGTCGTGCTATTATCCAAGGGAATTTTTTACCAAGCCTGAGTCGGCCCCTCTGCACTTTGTCTCTTTCCCTCATGCCTTTCCATCCCGAAATTCCAATCAAGTATTTGTTAGAAATCAATGAAGCCTTCAGTTTGATCTTCAAGATCCTCTAGTCCATGCCCGACGAGCCGTCGAAGACCTCTGGGTAGTGAATTCGTACACTCATATTACACTCCTGCCCGAGTTTTGAAGATTTTGAAGTTGATGCTCGAGCTCTGAAGACCTCATCTCCAACCACCAGGCCTTATCAACTTCTAGAAGATGGATACTATAGATGTATATCTTTTTGATTTCGAGATGTAGATCCACTGTGTATTTCTCACGGCTACACTTTATATAGTTATATGACATGGATCTGTAGTGTATTTGATTGGAAGCCATGATTTTATTTCATCCCAAGCATGGGTATGCTCGCCTCGGTGAGACAATTGTTATTTTGCATATGGCACCTCCTGAATTTTGGTCTCTGGGCTCACTGGTTTGGTACGTTGATAAATATTGATAATGTATTTCGGCCATCATATGCTCTTCTGACCTCACACATTAGGGGGCATCTGTTATAACCCTAATTTTCACCAGACATGCTTACCTGGCATTAGGCCATCTCATATTCCTTCTTTTCCAAGATAGTACTGAACAACTCTTCTTAAAACACCCTTTTTAAAGGCACACACGCCCTTCTCCACTACAACCTACGTGTACACGCTAGCTGACCCACTACAACTCACATGTACCTACAAAAGCACGAAAAATGGAAAGTTGCTGACGGAACACATAGTTTTGGGTAAGTTAACTAAACCTTTCGACCATGCATGGTGAGTCACTTGACCAAATACCTAGCTCCTTCTAGCCTATAAAAGAAGGGGTAGGGGTCCCATTTGAAAGGAGGAAAATCATAGTAAAGAAACTCTACCCAAATTAGCATTCCCCTTGCCTCAACCTTTTGCAACTATTGTGTGAAGAGAAGCATATACATAAGAAGTTGGAGTACAGTTGAAGAGGAGCCCAAGAATGGATTCGAGGAGCAGTGGCCAATCTCACTATTGTAAGGTATTCTCATGAGATTAATAAAATAAGTACTTTTCCCGTCCCGCCATATGAGGTTTTCATTGTTTGAATATTGATTACATGTTGATTAAATCTCTAACCCATTAGTTCATATATCAAATGCATGTGGAGTTCTTAGTTTATATTTTGTGAATGCAGGTCAACATTGGGAGGAGAGTTGCAGTCGAAGAGCGACCAAGCGTGAAAAGGGATCGACATCAAACACGAAAAATAAGGTACAAAAACTTGATCTATTTAACCTTGTATTTGCATATGAATAATGGGGTTTAGGCATGGGATGATGGTAGAAAGTAGGAAGATTTAGGTCATTTCTGCATGCATGATAAAACCCTTAGTGCTAGTCTGGAGGAGGGATTTACCACCCACAACACTTCATTATTCTTATCCCACATGTACGAGAATAAAAGAGTCTTAGTGGTATATAATTTTAAGTGTGACATACACTTGACAAGAAATAAAGAATAGAGGAGACTACGGAGCTTGGAGGATTTGACCCTTGGAAAATTGTTGAATATAATAATAATTTTGCATGCTCAATCAACCACTAATATGCCCAGTCAGCAATGATGAGTCAACTAACCAAATGTTGACACATGTCATCACTGAGTAGGCCAATAATCTGCCAATAATAATCTTCCATATGTCATCCAATAAAACCATGCCATGTGTCACCTTTTGTATGCTGCCATGCGTCTCCATCAATTAGTTACCATGTGGTACCATCCATCTAACTGCCATGTGGATATATCTCATTGGTTAATAAAGTGCCATGTGTCACTTGGAGATGTTCCTCATAGAACTTAGGATAGGAAAAATATTATTAAAATAATATGGTGGGTTCATGGTATTATATTACCAACCTGAGAATATGATATATGAAAGAAATATTATATTACCAACCTGAGAACCCACGAACCGAGAACCCGTGGTAAGAGTCATGTGCATTATGAAGGTGGTGGAAGTCAAAGTGAATTATGAGGGTAGTAGAGATAAAACATACTCTTAGGAAATATCACCAACCCGTGAACCCACAGTAAGCCATAGTAAATAAGACTAAGTTTGGAAAGTATATAATGGGTCACGTGAAATATGGAAATAAATTTGGAAATAAATATGGAAAATATGAAAAATGAAAAGAAATATATGGGAATTACGTGAAATTTGGGAAAGGGAAAAGGAAATAAATGGAAAAATGGGATAATGAAAATGGAAAGGAAAATAAAAAGAAATGGGAAAATAAAGAAAAAGGGAAATGAATGTGAATGTGGAAAGGAATAAGGAAAAATGGCTAAGTGTGGAAAATGGTAAGGGGAATATGAAAATAATGAGACAATGGGAAAAATGACTAAGTATAAAATGAGAGAATGAATAGAGGTGAAGGGAAAGGAGAGGAGAAAACATGTCACTTAGAACATTTTTCATATTTCTTCTTGTAATACCTCCATTGGACTTTTGGAAAAAAGTATGTGTATGTGTATCTTGGTCATGGAGACTCTGATTTTGATTCTGTAAAATGCATGGTGAAGATGACACTGAGGGCTATGCAATGAATATATAATATTTCAAAAATATTCATCTTCCAATATCATTTTTTTATTATTCTAGGAGCGGGAACATATAGGTGACCAAAGTTTGATCAATAGAACATAACCAAAGAAGATCAATCAAGTCCATAGAAAGAAAATAACTAGCAGAGAGTTCAGATTGAATGAAAATATAAGAGACTTTAATATGGGAAATGTTATCCTAGACTTAGGATAAGATGTCAACATCTTTCCAAAGAAGACTTGGGAAGCAATGGGAACCTACAATAGGGTATTCCAATATCCAATTGAAGCTAACAAACTAGCAGATAGTGATTCACATGGTAGATTGAATAATACAATAGTGGATCTAGATGGTGTGTGCACCACAATAGATTTTGAAGTAATGGATATGGTGGATGAGTCTATAACATTTCCAACACTCTTGGAAATTGATTGGGCCTTTGATAACCAGGCCATAATTAATTTGAAGACTAGAAAGATGATATTTGAAGTTGGGAACTTTAGGGTAGTAGCACCTTTAGATGCTTCATATTGTGAAATATATGTAGAACCTGTGCCTGACATTGTTATAGAAGATGATGTGAACCAACTACATGGGACTACTGCACGAGAGGAAGATTATGTGAATCCAAATGCAAATGGAGTACTCAATTGGAGGAATATCATATCTGACATGTCAGATTCAGATACTAGAGTAGAAAATTGGCAACAATGATTGCATGAAGTCTCTACTAGGAGGTGCGCCAGAGTTACATGCGCAGTAAGATGGGTTGGGACAAAAGTAAGACAATTTCCCACATTTACTGAAGAGGACGATCTAGAAAACTTCCTGACAGAGTTCAAATCAAATTTTTTGGATAGTCAAAGATTATTGGTGTTGGATATAGCACCAAGAGACACACCTGCACGATGGTGGGGTGCACATAAGGAGGTAATTCAGGACAGGTATCAGTTTAAGCGACTGATGTGCACAATATTTTGTAGGAGTCAACAAAATAGACCCTTGCCAAAGTATGATAGAATAGGGAACCCAAGACATCATATAAATGATTGTGTCACTAATTGGAGATTGGTACCACGAGAGGAAGGATGAATTACTTTATTCATACATTATAAGGAATACCAAGTCACTGGTACACAAAACATGAATTGCACAGAGAAATTATGAGTTGGGGCATACTGAAAAAAAACTTTATTAGGACCTTTACATTTGAAAGTGAGAATCTATGGGTGGATCTAGAATTACGGAGGATCAAAAGGAAAATATTTGAAGAGTATAGGGTAGATACAGTGACAGTAGATAGATATTAGAGAAAAGAAACACTTGAACAATTAGTGTATTGTTATCAGGTCGCAGAGGATGAAGAAGTAGAAGAAAACCCACATGACATACAAATATTATAAAGGGAAGGAGAAAGAGGGTTGGAATGAACCCAATTATAATCAAAATAATTTACTGCACCAATGAAGATTAAAAAGGTCAATATTGGGACTGAAGAGAAGCCCAAGATAGGCAACATTGGATATTACTAGGACAATAGGACAATGGAAAAGATAACTGAATTACTATGCGAATATAGTAATTTATTCCCATCCACATTTTTAGAGATGAAAGGGGTAGCAAGAGAATTTGGAGAAATGAAGATACCCCTCAGACCAGATGCAAGGCCAGTTAGACAGAGACCATACAAATTAAACCCCACATGTAATCAAAACGTTAAGGCAAAAATTGACAGAATGCTAGAATCATGAATCATAGACCCGTTGAAGAATCAGAGTGGATTAGTCCAATGGTGGTCTAGGAAAAGAAGACTTGAGGGATTAGGATATGTGTGGATCTGAGGAAATTAAATGATGCATTCCTACATGATCCTTTTCCTACTCCATTTACAGATGAGGTTTTAGAGAATGTGGGAGGACATGAAGTGTACTCCTTCACAGATGGATTTTCAGGTTACCATCAGATCAAAATTTCTCTAGAGGACAAGTGCAAAACTACATTTGGAACAGAGTGGGGGTCATATCAGTACACAATAAATCCATTTGGTTTAAAGGATGCACCAACAATATTTTCCAGAGCAGTAGTAGCTGCATTCAAGGATTTTATACATAAAATTTTAGAATTTTATCTGGATGATTGGACATTATTCAGTTTATTGAAGGACCATGTATAAATTATGAGGTTAATGTTAGAGAGATGTAGGCAATGTCAGATTTCCTTGCAAATTAAAAAATGTGTATTCAGTACACTGTTTGGCATCCTACTTGGACACATTGTATGCAAACAAGGCTTGATAGTACACCCTGCAAAGATTGCTATTATTGTCAATTTACCACCACCAAAGTTAGTGCGTCAGTTGAGAGAAACATTGGGCCACACAACGTACTACAGGAAATTCATAAAGGGATATGCAAAGATTATTGTGCCCATAGAGAAGTTACTAAAGAAAGACACTAGGTTTTAGTGGACTGATGAATTCCAAGAGAGCTTGGACATACTAAAAGAGAAGACGGTGACAACACCAATTATGAGATTTCCAGATTGGACAAAATAATTTCATGTGCATGTGGATGTTTCATCCATTGCACTTGGAGCAGTATTGGCACAACCAGGTGAAGGAGACATTAATCACCCAATATCTTTTACTAGTAGAAAGTTAACTGAGTCTAAGCAGAACTATAATACTATATAAATGGAAGGTCTAGCTATGGTATATGCATTACAAAAGTTCATACATTATTTATTGGGTCAACATTTTAAGATGTTTACAGATCATTCTGCGTTGAAGTACCTAGTTAACAAGCTAGTGTTGGGGGGAAGGGTCTGTAGATGGAGGTTATTGTTTCAGGAATATGATTTTGAACTCATAGTAAAACCAGGGAAGTTGAATGCATGACCAGATCATCTATCAAGAATTACTAATGGAGAGGATGCAAGGAACTTGGAGGAGAATTTTCCTGATGCTAAATTATTTTTTGTACAGATTGTTGATGAGTATTTTTCTGACATTGTTGGATTTTTGAGCACAGGAATGGATTCCAAGGAATTTACTATTGTGTAGAAAAATCAGTTGGTAGTGTGCACTGCAAACTATCAGCTAATTGTAGGTCATTTATACAAGTTAGGTGCAGATGGAATTCTGAGAAGATGTGTGATGGAGCATGAATGCTCCATGGTGCTAGTGGAAGCACATGAATGGATAAATGGAGGACACTATGCAAGAAATACTACAGCATAGAAGGTGTTGTGCACAGGATTATGGTGGCCTATAGTACATAATGACACAAAGGAATACTGTCAAACCTGTGATGTATTCTAGAGGGTGGGAAAACCATCCAGAAGGGATGAAATTCCACTTATGTCCCAAGTAACCTTACAAGTGTTTGATAAATGGGTTTTGGATTTCATTGGTCCCATTAATCCACCAACAAGGAGATTAGGAGACAGATACATCATCACCACAACATAATACTTAACTAGGTGGGCATAAGCAACCCTAGTGAAGGATTGTAGTGTAGAAACTGCATCACGATTTCTCTTTGAGAATGTGGTGACCAGATTTGGATGTACTATAATTTTTTTGAGTGATCAGGGAACCCATTTCATTAATTGTATAATTAGAGCTATGAAAAAATAATTCGAGATACATCATCAGAAGAGAACACCTTACCATCCCCAGTAAAATGGTACAATAGAATATTTTAACAAGATTCTAGAGAATGCATTGACAAAGATTTGCAATGTGAATAGGAATGATTGGGATTTGAAAGTATCAGCATTACTATGGGCTTACATGACTTCATGCAAGAATATTACAAGAAAAACACCATTCAGACTTATGTATGGGCATGAAGTAGTGGTTCCATTGGATTATTTAGTACCTAGTCTGTGCATTGTAGCAATCACCAAAATGACAGAAGAAGGTGTTGCACATGAAATATTGGATTAGTTGATGGAGTTGGAAGAATACATAATTTTAGCAGGCTTCCACCAAGAAGTACAAAAAGAAAAGGACAAAGCTTGGCATGATAGGCACATAAAGAAGAAAATCTTTAAGGAAGGAGATCTAGTTCCCCTCTATGACAACATATATCTACATCACCCATGGAAGTTCAAAATGCACTGCTTAGGGCCTTATCAGGTAGAGGCCATCATAAATGGAGGTGTTGTGAAACTAAAATATATTTCAGGAAAGAATCTCAAAGGACTAGTGAATGGTATTCGACTAAAGTTGTATCAAGACATTCGACCTAACAACCCGAGGTAAAAATAGAGAGAGAAGGTATGATTGTACATATTGTATATAGTAGATGTTAGAAGGAAAAGAAAAAAAACCATAAAAAGAAAAAATATAACAAAAAGACAAAAATATAGAAGAATGTTAGAGGGTTTTTGATGTAATAGATTTGTCAGCATTAATAGTGCACCGTAGAAAAATCAGTGTTGAAGAAACTGTGTGCTGGAAAATAGTTGACAAACAAAAAAAGTGGAGTGCGCAGGAAAAAGTGACAATCGTTACTGTGAAACAGCTGTTAGTACACCGTCCTGCTATAAAGTCAAAAAAAGGGGGAAAATGTGGTCATTTGTGATTTTTTTCTAAGGAGAAGAGCGAAGAGCGAAGATTAAGAATGAAAGAGTGAGAATTCGTGATAACAAGTGGATAATTAGAGTTCAATAGTCCAAATCTTAACAAGATGTCGCCACCACGCTTTGGAGCGCCGAGCAGGGTTGGACGAAACATGAGAAGTAGTTCACGAGTGACACAAACATGGATGCAAGACATGCCCATAGTCATGGATGTGGATGATATCCATATGCCGAAATATGAGACACACACGACAGAAGTTGAGGAGGAATGAACCCATCACAGGTTGTCAGGCAGCCTGAGGAGGATGCAGAGAGGACATAATCTGACGCATCCATGGGAAAAGGGCCACAACAGGGAGAACAAGCCACAGATTCAACGCAGCAGGGCCTAGATCTGGAAGAAGAGCATGAAAAGAGCACCAGGGCATAGAATAGGTCGGGGTGTCATCCTCATAAGGGAAGAAGAAAGCATGAGTTGAGAGCAGTGTGCATGGAATATCGCGCACAGGCAGAATTGGAAATAATAATGCAAAAAATACAAGAGGGAGTAAAGGCGAATGATGAAATGGTGTTTGGAGTACACACCATGAAATTCTCCAATCATGACGTGGCTAACAAAGTCAAATTCCTAGATTTGGTGTAGCATAACTATATGGAGAGTAGAGGAGAGGGCCCATCAGGTGTGCCATTGTTGGAGCCTTCTTAGTGGATCCTGGGGCTTTATAATACAAGGATCATGAATTTGATAGATATACCACACTTTGGGCATGGTAAACACATCAATGGATGTGTGAAGAAACTCCTAGAAAGGGTGCATGGAGGCATTTTTTGGATGGATAGGCCAATGCCTATCAATTTTGACTTGATCACAATGATCACTGGGCTACCCATAGATGGGGAGAAGCCAAAGCAGTACTTAGAGGATAAAACCAAAGAAAAATCCATCTATAACGAAATCAAGGCAAAGTATGGCACAGAGAGAGGAAACAAGGGAATCGTGATTAGTGACATAAATGATCCTGCGACGAGATTTTCTACATGGTTGTTAGGGTGCAAGTTAATGCGCAAGTGCAGAAAGGAGGAAATACCAGCAAGAGTAGTAGAAGTTGTAGCGCAATACGTGCAGGGGATATCGATGAGATGGGCCCCTTATATACTTAATTCTTTCCTGGAGGATTGCAAGGACACACATGACTGGGGCTCTAAGTTCCATTACTCATAGTTAATCATCCTCATTGCACTTGTAGGATGGAAAGAACCGACGTACAGTATGTTCCTGCAGAGAATAGGAAAGTGTGGTGCAACTCGCTACATGTCTCTTAGAAGCACAACATACACAAAGGAAAATAAAATAAACAATGTATTCGCTCTATATTTTTCAGAGATCCAAAACCGTTTAGCTGACACATGGAGGATTTCCCCAAAGACTGTCCAGGAGTTTGGACAAACAATGAATTTTCAAGCATTGCACCACACCATGTGGGTACAGGAGAAGAGGGACCCAACCAAGGAGTGGCTATAGTTGAGCTACTGTGTGATGATGCAAGACATACAGATGGAGGTCCAGGAGTGGCCTATGGAATGAAAAGTTCCATTAATCCCCAAAACAATGCCAGCAATACAAAATCAAACTTAGGACAAAACAATCCATGTGCAACAGACATGAAGAAATGGTGCCAGTAAAAATAAGAATGATGCATAAGGCCAAGTGGGGGGAATTAGGCCAATACAAAATAAAAGTAGGAAACATAAGAAATCACAGCATGGTTCCTCATGGGATCCACCGCACACAGAGAAGGCACCAAGAGGAACAACATAATAGGTGCGTGCGAGAGAAGAAAGGGAAACGACCTAGGAAATACCCATGGAGGAAGAAATTGGGCAAGAGACATGCATGGATACATATATTCCAGAAGCATATGAGCCATCAGACACCCAAAGGAAGAGATCAGGGGAACAAGCAAGTGGCTCTAGGAAGAAAACGAAGCCCCATAAAAAACCACTAGAAACATCACTGGCATTAGATGATGTGGAAATAATAGCCACAATGGTCAAATATAGACTATCTGAGGTATGGGAGAATGCAGAGAACCACAGGGCTTCGATTCTAGAGAAAATATGGGAAGTAAAAACTGTGTTGAGCATTTGATGATCATGATAGAGCAGTCATCAAAAGACAAACCAACACAAACTAAGGAAGGAGTTCATGTTGGAGAAACAGTGCAAATTACAACGCAGGGGAGCACCAATTTTATCATCACTCATGAGATGTTTTTCATCGACGAGGAGGAAACACAGAGGCCTCTAAAGGAAATTGAGACATTGGACTTGGAGTTTCCCAAGATCTCGACGAAGACGCTCTATAAATTACAAATAAGTGTTGTGTAGGAAATTCAGTCCAGGGCAAGGTTTGATGCGATGAACTTACAGATAGCATAGGTGGAAAATATCACACTAAAGGAAGTAATTAGCCAAGAAGGGAAGGCAAAGAAGATAGCACAACAAAAAGTAGAGGATATGGAGAAGTACATAGGAATAGTATTTTGAATCATCCCAAACAATGCAAATTCATAGGGAGTATCTTCTGAAAAGAAGATGAGGAAAATAGCACAGGCCTTGGAGTAGTACAAGGACTAGATAAATGAGCTGGAGGAGCGTGCATTACCCACTACTCCTCTAGAAGTTAGAGCACAGTGAGAGAAAGAGACAACAACATCTACAGAAAGAATAGTGTAGATGATACAAAGACTAACAAAGCTGTTGGAGAAGAGCGCCCAACTATGGACATAGCTCTTAGAGGACGGGTGATTGAAAGAATTACAAGGAAGGGAAGATAAAATGCATGCAGTAATGGCAGATCTGAAACAACGATAGAAGACATGTCATTGCTCGAGAAAATCAAGACCACGACAGAAATGAAGAGCCTACAAGCAGAGGATAAATCAATGTAGACACATAAAATTGCAAGATAGGCTCAGTTGGAGCCCCTGCAGGAAAAGGCAAAGCAGTTGGTCGTGCAGATCAACGTTGAAGAATTGCACATAGAACATATAGGCTTGGAGGGGGGAGAAATACTGAGACCTCCAGTCATCGCGTACATGGTGGAAGCCAGTTCAGAGAAGAGAAACCAAGCTAAGGAGCAATGCCAACATATAGAAGAGGTGTATGAAGCACTGGCATAGGCAGTAAAAGGTGCAAGATTCTGCAAGTGACTTGAGATCAGTCACGATGTCAGTGTTGGGGACCTATTGGTGCAAGCCAATTTTGGGGAGAATCAAGGAAGTTTTGAAGGAATCAAAGCAACATAGCAAAATATGGGAGAGCATTGTAAATAGAGGCAAAGTAGTGCCAGAAATAGAGGAAAACCAACGGCGATAAAATAAGTTACAAATTGGACAAACTACTACAGAGAAGTTGGAAAGTGGACAAGCGTCGACTTGGAGAAACGGTTGGATCGAGGAACAACTGAGATTAATTCAAGAAGAAAGTAGATATACCTAATCCGCTTAGGGTTAGGGTTTTTGTAAGGGGTTTATGCCAATTTTTTTATAAGTAGAATGTATTAGGACGATGAGAGGTTGGTCCTTTTTTTAGTGAGTTATCCATTTCAGACAGTCTGATAGTAGAGTGGTGAGAAGTTATTGGAGTTGTGAGATCTATTTTGGTCTATGGAGATAGAATGTAATGGCGGAAGGATTGTACAGTGTGCAACACTAGTTTTTTCAAGAATATGAATAAAGAGCCAACATGACAAATCTTTGTGGGTGTAACCCCATGGGGGGTGAACCACGATATATTTGTGTTTTGTGTGAATGTATGTAGTTTCTATGATTGTATTTTCTTTATTAAGTTTATGATTAACATGTTAAATGATAAATGAAATAACACTATGCACTAAGAATAAACTAATGGAATCTATAGAATAGATCTAAATAGACAAATGTTACAGCTAGTGTTTAGATCAAAATCTTGTGTTAAAGTAGATAAATACTTGTCATTGAACACATGTAGCTATAATGGTTAATGAAGTCCTATTAGAATAGTTGTGACAATGGTATGGAATAATATCTAATGAGGGTTTGAGGGAAAATAATGAGTAGATCGAATGCCTCTGAGAGAGAAACACATCCCAATGTCCTAGGGTTGTAGACATATGAGTCATGCGACCACCCATAGAATCCATCTTGGGTGAGACTGTGCAATGCACTTTTTGTGCTGTGTTTCCTTCTGGTATCCAAAAGGGTCAATGGTCGAAGGGTTGTTGGTAATCCTATAGTCAGAACTTGGGTCAGCCCATAAGTAAACCAACAATGAATATTGTGAAATAGATCATGTAGATCAAGATTTTAAACATGCACTGTGATGTCATGATCACAATGCACCTTGCTTAAGTTTTGTAACATTGTCTTTAGACACCACCCTATATCTTCAAATTTTTTTGTTCCTCTTCAATTATATATAGTATTGTGTTCTTTATTTCATGTTGTGTTCCACCCTATTCTCCAACATGGTATCAAAGGCGATGGTTTAATAACTTGACCTTCTACTTTCAAACCTTGATGAGTAAGATCTATTGTGTTATTGAATCTAGGATGGTGGTTTACTGATTGGAACTCATTGAAATAAACCAATGTTCTTAGATATTGAAGATGGATTCAAATATTGATCTTGTTGTTATGAACAAATAAAATTATGTAGTATGGGAATCGGATATGAAAATCATACTAAAGAGTAAAGGACTATGATAGTATACAAAAATTGCAATTCAAGATCCAACAAATAACCAGGTGAAGTTCACTATTGATGGAAAGAAGGATGAGGTTGTAGGGTTCATCACAACCTACATCTCACGAGAGATTCAATTTCACCTTAGTGGAATTGAATGTCCTCATCAAGTCTGGAATAATCTAAATTTGATGTTCGACCGATTTGACAAGAGCCATGCCATGTAGTTGGAGAAAGAGTTTATCTCTCTCGATCTTCATTCCTTTTAGAGAATGGAGGACTATTTGTCACATGTCAATGAAATCCAATTGTAATTGGGTGAATGTGGAAAGAACTACTTGAATAAGGATGGAAAAATCATCAAGATGGTCATAATGTACTTGAGAACACCATTTGATGTGTTCGTATTGAACTTTCGCACCAACTGGAAAGATCACAAGGAAGATGGTAAGGATTACACCTTTGAATATTTCTATGGTCTTTTGATTACTGATCAACATACATTTCTTGAAAATTTAATCTCCATGGTAAACACCAGGACCACTTTCTCAAGGGAAAGGGAAATATGGATCCTAGGGATAGAACATGGTTTGATGCCTCTACATAGAAACCTACAGACTATGACCATAAACCTCAAATATAGATAGATGCACAACAACAAAGTAGAAACAAAAGACATGTCAGTACCGTGGAAAGACTGGACATGTGGAGAAAACCTACTATAAGAAGTGAGAAAATTTAGAGGATAATATTAAATGCCTTGAAGGAGATGTGTCCATTGTACGTCGACTTGTTGATAATTTCACCTTCCAAGTCAAGACTTCTCAGGCCTTGTTGTCTCATTCTGCATAGAATGAATGGGAATTCAACTCTGGGTGCACTCACCACATGGATAAACATGCATATTTGTTCACGGGACTGAATAAATCCTAGAAGAGTAAAATCTATGTTGCTGATGATTTTCTCTGGATTTTGTTGGTAAGGGTGATGTTTCTTGTTGACATGGGAAGATTGTCGACGTCTATCAAGTGCCAAATATCAATGAAAATATGTTTTTTGTTGCTCAATTGACACAAACAAACAATATTATGGAATTTTGGCCAAATTAGTTCTATGTTCATGATTTGAAGAAAGGTAAGTCGATTATAGATAGAAGGATTCTTGACCTTACAGATGGTTTGTACAAGTTATGTGACTTGACTCAACCTGAACCTGAACCGACTACACTTGTTTCTCACATCGATGAGCGAAGTCAAATTTGGCATGAACGACTCAAACATCTGAATTTTTGAAGTCTATAGGCACTGGCAACTCAAAACATGGTTGATGGTTTTCCAAAGGTGTTCCCCCTAAAGGAGTATGTAAGGGATGTGTACTTGGGAAGCATCATCGGGAACCATTTGAATCTAGAAAAGCATGGTGAGAACAAAGCCTACTTGAATTGGTTCATAATGATGTATGTTGCATCAATTTACCTTCACTGGAAGGTGCTAGGTATATTTTGACTTTCATTAATGATTTCTCTCACTATTTATGGGTGTACTTTCTAAAAAATAAGAACCTTGTATTTGAAAATTTCAAGGTGTTCCAGACCTTTGCTGAGAAGCAATGTGGTCGAGCCATCAAATTCTTAAGATTAGACAATGGTGGTGAGTATTTAAATTGACCTTTTGAAGAAAACCTAATTTGATCTGATATTGAATGGAAGCGGTCAATTCCTCACTCTCCACAACTGAATGGTGTTGTAGAATGTAAAAATCAGACATTAGTAGAAATGAATATATATATATATATATATATATATATATATATATATATATATATATATATATATATATATATATATATATATATATATATATATAAGGCCAAAGACCTATCTCCTCGCTTTTGGGATGAAGTGGTGTATTGTGAAAATTGAGTTCTCAATCACATCTCGACTCGAGTTGTTCCTCCCATGACTTCAATTGAATGATGGTATGAGAAGAATCCTTAAGTCGACCACCTCCATGTGTTTGGATGTGTTTCCTAGGCTCACAATCCTGATGATTGCAGAAAGAAATTGGATGCAAAGAGCCATTCTTGCATCATGATGGGATACTATGAAGAGTTGAAAACCTATCAATTCTTTGATTGTGTCAAATGACAAATCATTATCAGATGAAATGTCCAGTTTGATGAGAAGTCTTCTCGCGTTAATTTGTTGAATTCCTCTTCTCGATTTCTACAGGATGATTTTTTTTATTTTGTATTTGACATAAGTTTTCTTGTTCCATTCTTTGGTACTTGGAATGGATAGTCAAGCTTTCTCTTTGTTTTGACTAGACCATCGATCTCTGAGTTGACTAGTCTATCATCCTTTGTTTTGAATGGTCCACCGACTGAAGAACCTCCAAATTTGGATTGACCTACTGAAGTGAATCATAGTTGACCTTTTTATTTTCTACCTTGAGGATTCCAATACAATTGAAGTTGTTGGAGCTAATGCTGGAGATGTTTCCTCTAGATGACAAACCAGAATTCAAAAGAAACATTTCAATGTTACCTTGATGACTCGTGTAGTTGAAAATTACAACCCTATTACCTACTCAGATGTTGAAGGGAGAGTTGAATGGGAACAAACCATGTAGACATAAATTAATTCTTTGTCGGAGAATCAGACTTAGGATTTGGTTCTCTGACCACAAGGAAAGCACATTTTGAAGTGTCGATGGGTCTACAAGACCAAATTTACCTCTGAATGTGTTGTTGAGAGACATAAATAACGCTTAGTTGTGAATGTATTTTCTCAACAAGAAGGAATATAATACAATGAAACATTTTCCCCTGTCACAAAGATGAACTTTGTTCAATTGATTCTTTCCTTTTCTGCTTGTTTTGGATGGAAAATCCATCAAATGGATGTGAAGAGTGATTTTATTCATGGAGACTTATTTGAAGAAATTTTCATGGAGAAACCACCTAGTTTTGTGATATATTCAAATTTGGTTTTTCTACTCAAGAGGCTTCTTTATGGTTTGAAGCATCCCCCTCAAGCCTAGTATGCTAAGATTGATAGTTTCTTTCTTTGACTTGGTTTCAAATGGTGTGAATTTGATAAGAGATTGCATGTCCTCCATACCGATGGAGACACTCTGATTATTGTTGTATATGCAGATGATTTACTCATTACTGGCAATAATAATAATCTCATACTTAGATTGAAGAAACAACTTGCTGACTCCTTTGATATGACAGATCTTGGTACTCTGCATTATTTTTTGGGTCTTCAAGAATTACCACTTTGTGATGGATTTTTCATTCTCAATACAAATATGTGATGGATATTTTGACACATTTTAAGATGGCTGATTGCAAGCCTTGTGCTACTCCTTTTCAATCTGGAGTAAATATGCTTATGAAAACTTGTCAAACACCCACAATCGATGCTACACTCTATAGAAAATTGGTCGATAGCCTTATTTATCTTACTCATAGTCAACTTCAAATTTCCTTTGTTGTTAGTGTAGTTTCTTGGTTTATGTAGGACCCTAAATAAAGCCACTAGAAAGTAGTCAAATTAATTGTTTTCTATCTCAAAGGTACCACTCATTTTGGTATCAAGTATTGTTGAAGTTCATATTCGCTAGTCGGCTATAACGACTATGACTGGGCTCGTGTCAGTGATGATTGAAAGTCCACTTCTGGCTATCTATTTCACTATACCACTGGACCTTTGGTGTGGTCATGAAAAAAATAGATGGTAGTCTGTTTATCAACTATAGAAGCAAAATATCATGGCATCATTCAAGAAGGTACTGAAGCAATATGGATTTTCCAACTTTTGGGAGAGCTTGGCCTTCCTATTTAGACCTTGACTACAATCTATTGTCATAACCAAAGTGCTATAAAGGTTTCTAACAATCCCATTTCCTATAGTAAGATGAAGCATGTTGAGATTCATAGTCACTACTTGAGACAATTGGTTCATGAGAATATTGTTTCACTTGAACATTGTAGGGCAAAAGATCAAGTTTATAATATCTTCAACAAACCTTTAGCTGAAGCCATATTTATCAAGCTCTTCATGATTCTTGGGCTTCATTAAGCTACAATTATGGGAGGGTGTCATAATTACGTAATTTCACCTCCTGAATCTCCAGATTTGTGCGCTTATGGGGGGGTGTTGGAACATCAAGCATTGATAGTTCATCACATGTCTCCTAGGTTCATTTGATCAAGAGGTTGACCTACATTTGGATATATTCAGTTGGGAAATTGACTGACACACTACATCAGTTGGTCAAGTAGTCAACGTTCTTGTTGGTCAGACATTCGACCAACAATCGAATATAGTCAAATAGTGGACCGAACAACCCAAAAATCGACTACGAGTTGGACAGATAGTCGATCGGGTCGAGTCCTGTCAAGCGAACTCAACATAGTGGATTTAGTGGAATCAACTCTAACAACTGATGGTTACATGTGGACAATATCTTCCATATTCTATGGAAATTCATTAGATATTGAGTTTATAAAATGAATACCTATTGGGTCACTTTCATTATGGATATCATGCAATAGATCATGTGGATCAAGATATAAAACATGCATTGCGATGTTATTATCACAATGCATCTTTCTTAAGTGTTGTAACGATGTCTTTAGACACCACCCTTATCTTCAAATATTTTTGTTCCTCTTCAATTATCTGTAGTATTTTGTTCTCTGTTTCATGGCATGTTCCACCCTATTCCCCAACATATACAAAGATTTAATATTCATTACAAATCTTAGCAAGAATAACATATATGCAATGGTCATCCTTGAGATCTTATTTGTTGTCTTGAAATGAAATTCTAAGTGTTTTGAACTTAGATAAATAATCTCTAATGCAATGTAAACCATTTGGACTTAAATTCATTAATTTATTTTCAATATAGTGGGATTGAATCACATTATGTTTACCAAATACAACTTCTATCTTAGACTAGGCTTCATCCATGTCACCGATTCCTTGAAGGTGAAATTGTAAATAATGAGAGATGGACATTCCGATGAGTCCATGTTCTTTGTCAATTTTACTATCCTATTTGAATTTATTTTCAACATTAGTGGGGGCTTTTTCATTTTCCAAGGTAATATGGTACGATCCTTGACTTCTTAGTACATCCTCCATATGATATTTCTGTGAGAAGTAGTCGGTACTCGTAAGGAAAATATCACTTGGAGAAACCATATTAAAATATGCATACAATATGGATTGAAAAGATGAAACCGACTATTTGTGTGGAAATCTCTTGAAAAAATATGCCATTTAAAAAAAAACGACATTGAAAATAGACTCCATATGTGAAAGTTATGCCCTTTTTAAAAAAGGTACAAATGGTAACTAAAGTACCATGTGGTAGGTAGAAGTTATCTCATGTGGTGATGGATGCACAATGAGGTGGCTAAGTAAAAAAAATGTCCTTCCTGCTCTGATTTTTCATATAAGTTCACTTTTACAAATAAGTTACTTATGAAGAAACCCACTTTTATATAAGCTCACCTTTATATAATAAGTGAGAATCGCTTTTACAATGAAACTACTTTATAAATTAAATTTGCATGCAAAATTCAACTTAAAAAAGGAATATTAAACTTACTTTATAGTGATTGACTTTATAATTTAATTGAAATGCACTTTACAATGAAGTTATGAGATTACTCAAGTTTGCATGAACTTTTCCAAAAGTAACTTAAAAAAGAGATACTTGAACTCAAGACCTCTTATTAAATAAAACAACTTTCAACCAAGTGAGTTAGTGCAAAATATATAACAATTTTAATGGAAGGTTTTTTTTTTTTTACTCTTTTCCTTGAAGTGTGTGCTTACTCCAAAACCCTCATTTTTTCTTGCGAAAAAACTTCGACACAACCACACATAAAAGAAAATGAAAATTAATTTTTTTTTTTTATGAATCTCAACAATAATGGGGTTAGATCTCGATTAGTTTACCCTTAAAAGGCAAGTCTTATCTCTATTTTTTTATTTTATGGGCTTGCATAAAGCATAGAGAAAACAACATATGCGGAAAAGAAAACACTTTTTGCTTTGTTTCTGATTTTTTGAGATCAAACAAAGATCACAATAAAGAGCATACACAAACTAAAAAGAGTATCAAACTAGGAATAAAAACAAAAAACATAAATATTAACTTTGTAAAAAAATAATTAAAAGAGCATATTCAGAGCATATTCAGAGCATATTCAGATATTACTAAAATGGATGTATCTTGGGAAAAATGAAACATTTTCAAGTGAAATGAAAATAGTTTTAAATTCAAGGAAACACATTGGACACAATGAAATAATCCTCTCAAGTCAGAAATGCATAGAAATAACAGAACCTAGAAATACAACAACATAGGTACAAGATCTCAATAAAAAACAAGAGGAAATATCCAATCGAGCTCTGATACCATGTTCAATAAAACAAAGTATTTCCACACAAGATGAACACCTTTAGTAACCACTCACACAACTAGATCAAAGATCAATACACTAATGTTTTAACATGGTTAAGACCATCAAAGAGGGAAAAAGTCCACAACTCCAAACAACATGGCCACTTGAGGAAATATATTAATGCAAAAGGAAAATATTTTACAAGAGAGCTTCTCACAATTGATCATCAACAAATAACCTTCCATCCTCTTTAAATATATATTGTGGACCAATTGGGTGTTAAGTCATAGATCAATATAGCCATTAAGATCAAGGAGGATATGAGCCACCAGATCACTCTACGTCTAGAACATATCATGACCATTGGATGACATAAATACAAATGCATACTAATACATACTAAATAAACACACTTTTACCTAAATACTTGTTAGACCAATTTGAACTTAACTAAATCCAAAGTGTCTAAATATCCTAACATAGAACCTCTTCTCTGTTTATTTTTAATCCTTGAAAATCAATGCTTGGTATGCTCTAATACCATGTTTATATTCATCCTCTACTCAACAACCGACAATTAGCTCAAAATAAATTACTTTATTTAATAAAATCACAATTGAGTAATCAACTAAACATGCAGCGAAAGCATAAACTAGGAAACCAAATATCTCACAGAAGACACCAATATTTTCGAGTATAAAACCCTAGAAAAAACTCATAGGGAAAACCAATTCCAATATGATTTTATTAAGGTCAAATCAAGGCTCCCGTAAGAGGGAAAATGGCCCACTAAGAGAAATATAGACTGCAGAAAAACTTGGCAATGTTTGTGTTATTGTACGAACCTGTACCATCATGTTTCTCGATATGTACGTGACTTTCCTTCAAAACAATCGCGTACATACACGACTATATCCACTGATATCTACGTACACATATGGAAAAATTATACATACAATTTCATATGACGCTGCACTTCACTCTAGATTCTATCCTATAAAACCCACTTGTGATTGCCACTGCTCTCTCTTCTCCTTGACTTGTATGACCTCTAGATGGAATTCCTTCTCCACCTATCCATGATCTTGAACAAAGGTCCTTTGTGATCCAACAATGTTTTCCCTTGACCAATTTTTGGAGATCCTTGGTTAGGTTTGACCTATTTTGGGACTTCGATAGGCTGTCGAAGGCGGAGTGCAAGTCGAAGAGGCGATCACGGGATCTCGACCCCTTTTTAGGGCATTTTTGGGTTTTGGGATTATGTAACGGGTATGGGGATGTCAGCCCATGGGTTTACCCATGTTTAGCCCCATTTTGTAAATGTCTAAATAGATGTCTAGGCGATGTAAGAGGAGAAAATATAGGCATCTATGTGATGATGTGCTAAGTGCAAGTGATAGTTGTACATGCTTTGTGCATACTGTGTGAAACTTGCAAGGCTAAGTGCAAGTGACTGTAAGAGATTGTGTAAAGGCTTTGTGCTGTAACCTATATCGGGGAAGGAGGAGCTGGTGAGGTGCGCGCAGATCTCCTGTCCTATGAGGAGTAGGACCTTATGGCTCTGTGCATGTAGATGATTGACATAAGATAATAAAGAAGACGAAGAGTTGGTGGATGTAGCCCCAGGCTGGGGGTGAACCATGTATATCCTGTGTTATGGATTTTTTATGCATTTTGATTATTGCTTTGTGCCTTTGATGTGATTTATGCTTAGTGTTGTTATCTTTATGAATGTTAGAAGCATCTGATATAATAGCTTAGTGCTCAGTAATGAGAATGAATGCCAGATATGATTTGTTTCTTTATGCTAAGTGCTTAAATGTGTTGAATCTTGTTGAATACTGCATTGGGCTATAATTAGGGTTTATTTGCGCTGTAGACAAAGGTTAAAGACTAATGAATGAAATCTGATAAGTGCTTTGTTAGAGTATTTTAATCACAGATCTATGTCCAAGCTAAGGTTGCAGACACTGGATTCCTGCAACCACCCCTGCCTCTACCTTGGGTGAGACTTCATCTAATTCGTAGGTGTTGCCGAAAGGGATGATAGTTAGGGTTTTGTTGGTGCACTATTGAGCATTGAACCTTGGGTCTACCCCTGTGCCAACAAACGGTTCTGTTGCCGGGACCTGAAACTGTGATTGTTGGGAACTGAGGAAAAGAATAAAATCTTTGTGCGTAGATCTGTTGCTTTAGTGACCAGTGTTCTACTTGATTTACAAAGTTCTGTGGAGGTAGATCTGAAGAAAAGAGGTAAGATATGAAATCTTTGTGCTATGATATAGGTAAGATTAGTGATTTGTTTTTGAAAGAGGTAAGATCTGAAAGCTTTGTGCTTTGATAAAGGTAAGATAAGTGAAAATTTTTGTTTCGAAAATATGGATCTAGGTATGTTTGATAAATTTTGTCCTAGTCTGAAAACTAGGCACAGTTAGAAGAAAGAAGATTTGATATGAGTAGATCTGATATAAATAATGAAAGATATGTTATTCCTATGCATAGAAAGAATGTTTGGACTAACAAATGGATGTAGGATCCTAGGAAGAATTTTCTGCAGGTTAGTTACCACGATGCTAATGTGCAGTACAAGAATGGCTTGGGATCATTTAAGAGGAAGAGAGGATTAACCCTTTGTTATAGCTACAGAAGGTTGGGCCATCTTGCTAAGGATTTCCCTAATAGAAGACCTAGTTGTCTTTGTTGTAAATTTATGGACCATGATGTTCTAGATTTCCCTAGAATGATTTCTAAGGTTGAAAGAATGAATATGAGACAAGAAAACCCTGAGAAAGGCCAAGAAACTGAGACCATGACAGAACCCCAGAAAGAATCATAGACTGTATTACTACAAATGAAAGAAACCTTGAATGATAATAGAGACATCAATCTATCAGAGATCTTAAAATACAAAGAATGCATAGAAGAAAGAATAGGAGACTTCGACATAGACTCTGTTATGGGCGAGGAAACACAGGTGAATATTATGACAGAAAGTACTTGGGAAATTTTAGGAAAGCCTTCTATGATTCCTTCATTGGGAGGAATAGGATTATTTAGAGGAAATATGATAACCCTATGTGGAATACTTACCCATACATCTATGAGTTCTCATGGCACTTCGACAGAAGAAGAATTTGAGGTTGTTAAATTTATTGAGAACAACGCCCCATTTTCTATGTTACTAACAAAAACCTGGATTGAGAAAGATCATATCTAAAGAAAACAAGAAGAGGAGGCTCTAGAACAAAAAAAACAATAACTAAGGGACTTCATGGCTAAGAGAATAACACACATACTGGAAGAACAAGAAAACTAGTCGAAGCTACTGAGGACCAAAAATATGGCTGTCGAAGTTGAAAGAACACAAGCAAACCTGAAACACCTGCCTCCACAAGAGAGTACAATGCCTACCTTAGACAGAGAATACGTATTGGCCTTGGACCTTACGAAATACCATCAACAACGCAAAGTTACTATGCCAAGAAGAGATAAGAATCAGAATGAGAAGAGGAACCCAGTAACACAAATCACAGGGAAGAAGACTAGAAATCTCAGCAAGAAGAAGCAAAGTTGGAGAAATTACAGGAAGGTCTCCAGAATTCGAACTTCGCTGGAATATCAGAGCAACTCAAATTGGCACTTCACCATGGCAGAGCGATATGACCGTTGGAGGCATTATAATCGTTAGATTGACGTTCTCAAATGGTTAGAACATTAGTTATGATCAGAAAGCTAGCCATCCGACCATTGGGGACGCACCGTAACGGACATAACTACATTGATGAAGGCTTCTTATTCATTGGAAGGATTTGTTGCATCGTTGTCTACTTATCCCATTGATTGTTGCACCGAGCACACTTTCACGAATTGTATCCGAGCCCACACGAGAACTCATTGTTACTGTGTTGTGCTTATTGAAACCTTGCCATCCATTCTATTGTATTGAGAAATTGTTCATCAGCCTCACATATCCAATCTCGAGCATGCATATTGGATGATCTCAGCGCCATGGAAAAGTCAATAGAGGAAATTTTAATCGATCTAATGGTAGAGAAAGTGATGTCCACAGGAGTTCAAGATTCATCGACACGAGGAGTTCAAGCTTCATTGACGCAAGGAGTGCAAGCCTCCTCGTCGAGTTCTTGCGGATCCGGACCATCCCGAGTTGCAGATGAGAAAAGAACCAAGCATTGAGATGATTTAGAAAACACGAAGTTAATCCCTTCCATCCTGCTTGACTACATCCCACCTTTGGTTGGCACAGTGAATCATGATAGTGTCCCTAGGGACTTCGACTACACCTTCGTTACTGCGTACCTCCCGAAGGGGATACGCACAGGAAAGCCTCAGTTGGATAAGATCATGACACTAAAGATAAATGACTTTAACCTAGGGGATAGCAAGAACTTCAGCATGCTTTCCCCTCACAGGTATTTGACTAGGACAAAGGGGAAGAATTTGAGGATAATCCCCCAACCATGGACTATGGACCTCGCACAGTCCACCATCCCGAATGTAATGAAAATACCCCATTTTGGAAGGCACAAGGAGATTAACGCGTGCGTTAAGCTCCTGCTGTCGAGATTCCATGGAGGTTATTTGTGGCTAGACATATACATCACTGTCGATCCAGCATTGATCCATCAGATCACCGGATTAAGAATGCAGGGACTAGACCCACAAGACTTCTACCCAGGGAAGGCTGCAGACCGCACCCTCGCACAGAAGATTAAAGATACATACGATGATGTGGAGAAGGAGAAGCGAGACTACAAGGTATCCTCCATCTAGAATGGTGCAGTGTGCCTTTCTTTCCAGTCGATTGTTGGTAATCTAGTCTGGAAGAACATACCCACGCAGGTCACAGGGTTTGTTGTTGACCTCGCAGGGAAATGCGTGGAGGGGATACAAATGAATTGGGAAAAGTAATTAGTGAACCAGTTAGACCAAGACTGTTGCAAAGCTCAAGATCAGGGATATGAATTCCATTTTAGTTGGCTATTGATCCTCATCACATTCATATCTTGGTAGATGTCGGAAGGTGTGACCTTCTCGGAACTAGAGCCATCTGAACCCTTAGCCGCGAAGTTCACTTCTCTATGGTATTCAAGCGATATGGTAAAACAATGGTAATAAAACGCGGTGTTCCACACCTACTACCTATAGCTAAAGAAGGCTATTGAGGTTATCCCTCTTATAACATCGAATAACCTGCACAGGTTCAGGGCATTTGTGAAGTTCCAAGCAGACAAACATTTTATCTACATCACTGGGCACGAAGAAGAACACAAAGAAGTACTACAGAGTTATTACAAACTCACATAAGAGTACTTAGAAGAAATAACCAAGGAGTGGCATGTAGAGCTCCTTATCCCTATTGACCTCATAGAACTGTCCGATCCTGAAATAATCAGAATCCTGGTGATCACTCATGAAGGGAATGATACACCTGGAACTAACAGAAGGAAGAAGACAAAAGAAGTCCAGTAGTTGAAAAATACATCAGAAGAAATTGCTTCGGACTCACCTAGAGGAGGAGGTGATGATGAAGTAGATAAAGAAGAGAAAAATGGACAAGAATATCAACAGAAGAAGAGCGAAGTAACACCACCATAGAATCCCTCTGAAGATGCAGAACCATCTCGAAAAACAAAGGTTTCTCCAACGAAACCCATATCGCCGAAGAAGTCAAAAGCTAGTAATACCAAGCTGCAGACTGTGCTCACGCTTGACGACTTCGACTTCATCATCTCAGATGTATCGGACACCTTAGAGGATATTTTGCAGAGAAATAAAGATAATCAAGAGACCATGTATGAAAAAATTGAAGCAGAACTATGAGGATTACAATAGGCCCTTCACTCCAGCCGCGCAGTTTCCACTGCACCCCCTCCATCAAAAGAAACAGAGTTGGCAGATGAGCCTACCCAACTCCACAGACTAGCCGATGTGACTAAATCCCGCCTTCGTCGCGCACATGAAGAAACATAACAAGCCACAGTGGCGCCGAAGAAAAAACAAGAAGAAGTAATAGAGAAATACAAGGTTGCATAACAGGAGAAGGTTTCCCTCCAAGCAAAGTTTGAAGAGGAAAAGGCGCAGATCCGACACGAGAAAGAACAGTTGCTCATGGAGAAGGTCGGAGTAAAAGAAGTAGTTAGTAGAGAACTTTGCTCTGTGACGGGATTAGAGCAAAAGGAGGAAGACCCATTGGAGAATCAAGTAGCATAGCTTGCTGAAGCCATCCACCAGCTTCAACAAAGAATAGTAGATCTAGAGCTACAAACAATACCAAGTACTCTACAAGACGTGCGAGATCAAAGAGAAGCCATTGCTCGGAGTGCAGTTGAGAGGATCAGAGAATTAGCTTTGGAATGTCAACAACTTAGTAGTAAAAGTGCACAAACTTATGAGCGACTCATTGAAGACCTTGAATTGAAGACACTGGAGTCACAAATCCAGGAAGCAAAGCAACAAGCAACAACATTACAGGTGCAGATGAAGCTCCTGTCAGCAGTTGAAATAATGGAAATATCTCAGGAACAACACACTTCTCAACAACAGGTCCATACCATATAGAGAAAAGTCATGGAAGTGACTCAGAGGCTCCAGCCAGTCTAGGATGCAGCTTGCCAACTGTTTGAGGAGATTGAAGGATGAGGAGCAGAGCTGGAACACATAGTCACTTCAATCGAAAAACTCTTAGAGGGACCTATGAACGAGGCAGTTCTTTAGGAGTTCGATGAGCAGGAGGCCTTGGTGCAACAACAGGTCAAAGCAGCTTGAGCCACGCTCGAGGCTTTTGAAGCAGAGCTACCCAGATCAGAGTGACTCGAGACAAGTCATGGGTGAGTGTTGGGGGTCTGTTGGCCCTTGACCAAGTTTTGGAGATCCTTGGTTAGGTTTGACCTATTTTGGGACTTTTATAGGCTGTCGAAGGTGGAGCGCAAGTCGAAGTGGAGATCGCATGATCTCGGCCCCTTTTTAGGGCGTTTTTGGGTTTTGGGCTTATGTAACGGGTATGGGGATGTCGGCCCATGGGTTTACCCATGTTTAGGCCCATTTTGTAAATGTATACATAGATTTCTAGGCGATGTAAGAGGAGACAATATAGGCATCTATGTGATTATGTGATAAGTGCATATGATAATTGTACATGCTTTGTGTATACTGTTTGTAACTTGCAAGGCTAAGTGCAAATGACTGTAAGATATTATGTAAAGGATTTGTGCTATAACCTAGCTCGAGGAAGGAGGATCTGGCAAGGTGCACGTAGATCTCCTGTCCTATGCAGAGTAGGACCTTATGGATCTTTGCATGTGGATGATTGACAAAATATAATAAAGAAGATGAAGAGTTGGTGGACGTATCCCCAGGTTGGGGGTGAACCACGTATATCCTGTGTTATGGTTGTTTTGTGCATTTTGATTATTGCTTTGTGCCTTTGATGTGATTTATTCTTAGTGTTGTTATATTTATGAATGTTAGAAGCATCTGATATAATAGCTTAGTGCTCATTAATGTGAATGAATGCCAGATCTGATATGTTTCTTTATGATAAGTGCTTAAATGTGTTGAATCTTGTTGAATACTGCGCTGCACTGTAATTAGGGTTTATTTGTGTTGTAGACAAAGGTTAATTACTATTGATTTACATATTCTAAGTGATTTGTTAGAGTATTGCAATCACCGATCTATGTCCTAGCTAAGATTGCAGACACTAGAGTCCTGCAACCACCCCTGTCTCTACCTCGGGTGAGAATTCATCTACTTCATAGGTGTTTCTGAAAGGGCCAGTAGTTAGGGTTTTGTTGGTGCGTTGTTGAGTGTTGAACCCTAGTTCTACCCCTGTGCCAACAAACCCTCTCTGCATCAATACTTGCATGAAATATCTTCACCCAATCCGTGAGATATCATCACTCTAGTGTAAGAAAAAGTCCTTTGCTTCTACACTCCTCGCTCTAGAAAAATTCCTTCTTTGCTATCCTTGAACTTGGTCTCTCACCAAAGTCTCTTCCTTAATCTCTCACCAAATATTTTCAATTCGATCTCTCATAAAAATTATCACAACCTCGACCTCTTGTCAAAAGTGTCTTCCTCCTTCTCCTTGCCTTGATTTTATAATCATGAGTTACAATATATTTCTAATCTCCAAAGTGATCTACGATTGGGATTACTTATCACACCCACTTGAGATTTAGATTACATGTTGAATGCTATGCATGTTCCTTAATTAACTCAATTAATTAATAAATACAATTTTACTTTAATTAGTTCCTTTTAACTAAATTAAACTCAAGGATAGAATATTTTCGACAACTTCCACATGATCGACACATGCCAATGAGGAAGTATCTGTTTGATGATACCACTAACATCAACACTCCCTCTTAACGAGGAATGTACTTATCCCACCTGGAGTTGGCTCAATGTTTGCTACCATATCTGCTACCATGCATACTACTTGTCATTGCTTGCAAAGGTTGACCCTTTAGCCTATACAAGTAGCTCTCTCTAACTGCAAAGACAACTTCTTTATCTGAGCTAGATCCTTTGGGCTTGATCAACACCTTTCCATCATGTAACGTTGTGTCAAATCCCTTCTTCTCAATCACTCAAACTAAGATCAAACTCCTCTTGATTTCTGGTAGCCATAACAAATTTTCACTCTCAATGTGCTTCCCAACTTCAATTGGAACGAAATTGTTCTAGATCCCTTCACTACATGCTTGGTCCCCATACCAAGTTCCACATGCATCTTTGAGTCAAACTCCATGAATTTCTCTAACACCTCACATGATACTATCATATGACAAGTGGCTCCACTATATATCAACCATGCACTAGTTGATATGGTTCGCAAGGAGGTCTGGGAAACAAGTAAGAAATATGTTTGTTCAAAATTCTTGCAAAACTCATCTATTGACTCATAAAATTGTCAAGTAGCCACCTTCCTACAAATGGTTGCAAGGAATTAATAATATATTTTTTATTATTTATCTATATACTATAAATACTTAACTATAGGTGGGGCTCCCTAGTTTAAAATAGAAATCAACATGCATTGTCTTCTAAAGAACGATATTTTACAACCTACATCAGTTTTATTTGGACATTTTGATGCATCATTCATTGTTAATGAAATTCTAGAAGTAACAGTCAAAAGAGTATAAATTTTGTCTTGATTATTAACGACAATGAATGGCCATGTTCATACAGAAAGTTGTTGTTTTATTTTAAAAAGGGGATGACATATATTGAAGCTTTCATACGTAAGTCATGTTATAAGGTGGAATTTTGCATGCTAAAATTTGGTTCCATATGCAAATGTAGTATTATAACTTCAATATGCAAGATGCAAGGTGGGTTTACATTAGAAAAAAATTGGGTTATAATACAAGGTCCAACATGAAATCATACCCAAGCGACTTAACATAGCCTTGCATGATCATGAGGTATCGATCTCTCATACATTATTTGGAAGGGTGATGTGATAATGTTTAATTTCAACACATTTCACATGGTGTATTTCATATGGTTTTCATATTCCATGTTACTTGCTTTGGACGTTCACAATGGCATACATATAGTGTCACCTCTCAAGGTTGGCAATGAATGCGATTTTAATGTTGAAAAGGGATAGTTTTTATATTTCAACCATTGTTTCATAATCCATTTGATCGTTGTTGATGTTGAATGTTTGGCACATGATATGTTGAATGTTTGGCACATGATATGTTGCATATTTGGCACATTGTATTGCGTTGTTATTGGATGAATTTGATAGTGGAATGGTGACTTGGAAAAGGAATTAATGTTTTTTGGGATGTGAGTCTCATGCATTGAATGCATGGACGTGAGGTTTTCTTGAGGCTAACACCCAAACATTTTGGAATTGTCATTCTATTTCTTTTGGAATTGATCTCTGGAGATATTGTTTCTTAGCCCTAGTCATGAATATTTCATAGTGAAACTCATTTTTTCGAACAAGAAGCTACTAAAGGTATGTTTTTGTAGCTATTCTTGTCAAATACATTCAGAATTTGCAGTAATAATTTAGTTATAGCTCTATGTGATGGTGAATGGACTTGTGGTTTTCTTTTGGACTCATTCCATAGTCTTCCTTTCCTCCAGAAAATAATTATATTAATGCACTCTCATCATTAGTCTTGTTGTTTCATTTTGTTGTTTCATTTTCTTGCAATAAATGAAAATTTGTTGAGTTTTGGTTCCTAGGGTTTTCTCCTTTGATATATTGAAATGCCAATATTGGGTCACATAATTGTTTATATTGACACAGTCCCAAGTATTTTCCATTACTCTTGTATTTAGGTTGACTTCTACTATTACTTTGCTTATAAAAATGATTTTACCACCTTGTTGCACAAATGTTATGTGTTTGAAGGAAACTCTGTGTCGTTTTGGTTATACTTTTTCCCTAAAGTTGGGGTTTACTAATTCGAACCACTGGTTTCTTTCCTTATTCATATTATTCCCTGAGAGATTTTGGTTAATCTGGTCAGAGTGGATTTGTTTGGGATATACGCTCATCTAGCTTCAAGCCATGCAAAAAAAAAGAAGAGCATGGTTATCTTCCATTTTAACTCTAGTCTTTGTACTTCTTCATAATGAAGAAGTGTTCTCAAAATACAAATGGGTTTTAGATCAGAACCATGATTCTCTTCGAAATTGACGTTTACAATAAGAATTTCAAATGATCAATCTTGGTTCAATTTTTGGTCTTGGTTAGAATTGAAGGAAAATGAGAAATTTGTCCTATTAGCAAACATATATGGTTGTTGACGCATTCAACATGTTATATATTTCATGGCTACACATGTATTTTGAGTTGCACACCAAAATATGTTCGTTTGGTTCTGTCGACAAATGGAAATGGTTGCTGAAAGCTGATGTCTGATAAATAAAATGGTTTGGAATGTTTTCGTCATACTTGAGGGCTGTGTTTTCACACAGGAATTATTTGAATTGGTTTAGTTTGAATGCAAATACCTTAAACCATTTTCTAGTTTTGAAAGGTTATATAAATGATTTGTTTTCTTGTGATTTAAAATTACCCAAGACAATTTTGAACCCTCATTGTGAAAAGTTTAAAACGATGATTGATTGTGTCATTTCACTAGTTATTCATATGTTGAATTAAAGACACCTGCATTTTATGATAAAATAATGGACTCGTTCTGGCCATTGCATTTCACTGTTGGCAAATGTTGAAAATCAACTTAGATATTACTATTGAAGGAAATAAAATGGATTGGCATATGTTTGCAAACATTGGCCATACTTGTAGATAGTTATGAATTTTGGAAATAAAATGTGTTTATTAAAAGGATACATGTTTGGTTTTATAGCTACAGGACCAAGCCCCTCACACTTTCACTTTTCATTAATTATTCCCTCATTCTCAACTCCATTTATAATTTGAAGACATCCTTATCTTCCCACCTCTTATATATAAAGATTTGAATTTTTCCTTTGTCAGATTGAAATTAATATTAAAAGGAAAGAGTTGTAATGGTTGATATATGATGAGGCCATGGTTATAATGATGTTGTGGGATGATTAAAAGGTTCAGTTTCGCACAGGGCCAATCTCTTCCATGTTTACATTTTCCATAAGATATTCTTGGCTCCCATTTTCACTTTCATTTTAAATTCATTAATTCTCCCCCCCATGCATACTTAATGATAGAGATAACTAGAGATGGATATTTGATGAGGCATGGATGAATACATTGTGGGAGGATATACATGCTTCAAAAATCTTTAATGCAATTTATTTATGAACATGTACCACCATATTTCCTACCATTATTTCATTTTCCGCACATTACAAACCCTACCATATTCCCAAGTTCATTTGCATTTCCACATGTTATTAAATAATAATTGTGTATGAAATGAAGAAGAGTTGAAGGGACAAAATTATATTTTGGTTGTTTTCCTATATGTCCATGGTTGTTTGGATGTTTTTTTTCTATTGAACAGAGCTATTATAAGTTATATTATGCAAATGGTGTTTGATGAATATTAGCTATGGTATATATTCTCTAACTTTACTTGTATTTATAGATGAGTTTCTTCAACAACAAGAGTTAAAGCACCAATGGAAAAAAGTATATAAGTCATGAAGGTAACAAAGCCACAAGGAAGTGAGAAGAGGCAAGTTGCCTCATACAAAACATATGACTTCTAATTTCACAATTTTGTTATGATGTTTTTATTTTTGAGGACAATTCTGGTTATATTTTGGATAGTGGTATGTTTGATCAAACTGATTATTCATCATTTTTGTTTTTTACAAAACAATATCTATTTTGAGATAGATTCATGATATATTCATTTTGATATATTATGACATCTTTGACTAAGACATCAATTTGATATATTTATTTTGATAAATACATATATATTATTCGGGAGTCACAAGGATGTTCACAAAGTTTTTATATGGCTGATTAGAATGTGGGTTATGTTGATGTTTAATGGATGTTTGATAGCATTGATTTATGTCTATTTAAAATGAGGAACAAAGGGAAAATTATTTGAAAATTAAAAGAGTAATTAGGGGGTCCCCACCTATTAGTTAGTATTCATTTATTCTTATCATTAAATATTATTGTTAATTTATAAAGTTGTCCCCAATAACTAAAATTAGTTAATGACATAACTAAAAGTAGTTGAACTTCTCAAACTACTTTTGATAATAATAAAATAAGATTTCAAGGGACAAGCAAAGAGAGATTCATAGAGAGAATAACTCTAATAAAGTTTTCTCTTGCTTCCTAAGTGAGATTTCTTTTATATTTCATTCATCTTTGAAATACTTAAGTGATAAGGACTTCTTGTTGGTAGCAGGATCTTACTGAAGGTGGAAACAAGAAGAGCCAAGATGTATTGATTTGTTTATATACTTCACAAGGTTGATCACCTGTCTCTGATAGTCTGTGGATTCTTGTTAGATTTCTAGATTAGTTTTTAGTACTAATTGATGGTTTTGTGCAGAGTCAAGATAATGACATTTGTGGCCTATCATTTCAGCTTTGTTTCAATCTTGGTTTCACTTGATGATACCAATGGATCTTTGACTGCTAAGTCTCATTCTGGCCCTTACCCCTTAGGGTATGAAGAATGTTGTTGGTTGTATTTCAGTTTTAAATAAACAAAATATTTGGATGGATTTGAGTCTCATTTGAGTTTTCTATGTTACCTTTATCACATCCTTTATTTCTAAAGTTTTTCAAAATTTGTTCAAAAATACTTTCTGTTATGAATGTTTTCTTTTCATTTTGACATACTTAAATTATAAAAGACAACATTAATTCCAAGGATTTATTTCTTGATAATTAATTGAAATTTTTGTAAAAGAGGATATAAACACAAGGTGTAATCTTGATTATTTTTCTCTAACCAAGCAAAATATGAAAATGTTGGTATTAAAATAGAATCATTCTTTTTCATCAACATATTTTTTGGCGACCATACTGGGAGGATTGTTCATTGTTTTTTTTTCCAGATTTGATTTAATGTTTATCTTTCCTTCAAGCAACAATGCATTTTCTCACCTTGATTTATCATGCATGAACCTGATTTTGATTTGATCACCAATATGTCCATGGCTGGTTGTCCTCTTTTCAAAGGTTACCCATGGGAGTCTTCTCTCGATCATGCCAACAAGTTTATTTAGTTTTGTCAATCTGTTGGGGTTCAAGATGATTACACTTCTTCTGATATTTTTCCTGTTACTCTTTGTAGTCAAGTAGGAGATTGGTATAGGTCTATATCACCAAATCCTAATTTGGTGGCAGAAACATTTTTTACAAAATTCATTTTTGACTTTCCTTCTCCACCTAACTCTCCTCAATGTGATTTTTGCAGTGGTCCTCATGCACAATCAACATGTAGATTTTTCATAGAATCCAAGTAGGCTTACCATGCAAACCCTTACCTCTTCTTCAATGGTCAAAAAAATAATTTTGTATCACAATATATTTTATCAAGAAATTTATGGGTATGTAATTAGTTTTTACTTTATGAATATACTCATTTTATCTCTGATCATGTAATCTTATTTGATGCATTTCCTTTTGATGATACTTTTTTTGAAAATCATTTTTCGAAAAATCATGGTTTATTTGATGAAACACTCTTAGAGGACAAATCCCATAAGGAAAATAATATTAAGTTAAATAACGTTGCTCTTACTATCCTTTTTCTTCATGGTCATTCCAAAGAAAGTGGGAAATAAGATTCAGGTGATAATGTATCTTCATGTGATTTCTATTTTGAGGACATGGTAGATGATATTTTTGGTAACACCTATCAGCCTAAAAATATTGCTTTTCCAAACAAGTATGACCAAGTTGAGCATCTATGCCTAGATAATGATCATAACCCTCAAACCCCAACTCTTTATCTCGAAGATGATTTGATCAATCAATTGTATTCTCACATTCCAAATATCACCTTTATTGAAACTAATAGACAAATCCAACCTCAAGATCGTGGTTCACCCCAAATATTTCATTCATATTCATATAGTGAAGAAATTGATAGTGTAAAGAAAGAAGATGTTGACCTCTGTGATCCAATCTATTATAAAGTCTTTTATGATGATCTATGGTCAAATTAAATTGATGAAGACTCTTTTGATTTTATTGATACACAAGATGAACTTTATTTTGAAGATCTTCATGAAGTTAATCAAGGGCTTGAAATACATAATGCTTATTCCAAAAGAGTCAATATAGTATTCTAAAAGAAGGATATAGGAAGGATATGGAAATTCCAAAAGAGTATTTTTCTAGAGCCTAGTCACAATTAAGAAATTTTTTAAGGATCCATACTTATCTAAACTTATAGAAACCTCTATCATTTTTTACTAATTATAAAATGTTTGGTGATATTCTTATAAAAGTATTCCAATTTCTAAGTACTTGTATATTTTTTAGAAAATATTGATAACTTATAGAGTAAAATAATTTTATCCCATATTAGAATTTGGGTGAATAATTTAAAAAAACATAGAAATTAGCAAATTATTATTAGAAGAGAACAAGACAAATCGGGAAGTTTGGCTTCTAAAATTTTCAGTGACTATAATCAAACCCTAGAAATCTTGGATATAAATTGTTACCATGTAATTCAACTATTAAAACAAAGATTGAAATTCGTTATTATTAATGAATTCGTTTTCATATTTAATAATTTAAATTTAATTGAATATATTTATTTAATTCTATTTTTTAAATAATATAAATGATAAAATATAACTATTATAAATTTAAGGAACAATTATTATAACTTTATCATTAAAATAGATGAAAAAAAAAAACATTTCTTAGGAGTAATTATTCAAATTGATTTTTCCATTTATTAACCAAATCCAATATTTGCATACATTTTAATACAAAATCAACTGAATACATTACTAAGCATACTTTTTTAATAGAAGATTAACCAATACTTACATAAATTTTTTTAATAGAAAATTCAACTAATACTTACAGACTTTTTTAATAAAATATCCATAAAGTTAGCAATAGAGTAAAAAATTGTGAAACCATTTCATTGAAAGTCTATAGATCAAAATTTATTATTATTCTTTATATTTAATATTTTAAATTTAATTAAATAAATTTCATATATTATAATATTTGGATAACATAAATTAATAAAATCTTTGGAAAAAATAAATATTAATAAAATATAATAATTGTGATTTTAGTAAACAATTATATTATAGATTTGTCTTGTAATCTTCGAATAATAAAAATAATAAAAATAACATTATTATTACATAATTATCATTAATATGAGAGAATAATTATATTATAATGTTATTATTTTAGTATATGAAAAATAAATAATTATTAAAATTAGAATCATTTCACTCATCATATTTAAGTATTTTTGTTTCTAAACACATTTAATTAACATATTGTATCTTGTTGTACAACAAATAATTCACCTTGAAGAAGAGTTAAACATTATATGACATTAATGTTTATAATTGTTTGCAATCACAATCCAAATTAAATGATTTCATGAAAGTAAAGTTTAACATTATATGGAAAGTGTGAATTTAAATGAGTGATACATCTCAAATTTAATTTAAAAACAAAGAAATCACTAACAATGTTAATCATTAGTACACTCATAATGCATTTTATAAATAAAAAAACAACAACCACAACCGCAACATTATATGAAAAACATAATATACATGAGAGATATACATATCAATATACATGAGAGATATACATACACTAGCATATTTGGGCCATTTTGCGATGACTGTTTCGACGCTATTGTGACGTTATGTCGTTGATATGGCAACGAATCTGGACTCTCTGAAACATCGATTTATGTGACGTGGAATTTTCGACGAACTTGATCAAACGTCGCAAAAGCGATGATATAGGCAAACAATGTGAAACCAAATTTTCGTCTAAATTGCAACAACAAATTTTATAGCAAAAGCAACGCATCAATAGAAGTTGTCATCGCATATGCGACAACAACTTTTCGTTGCTTATATAGCTAAACCGTCGCATCAATAGAAGTTGTCATTGCCTATTTGACGACAGGTTTTTGTTGTTTATGTAGCTAAATCGATGCATCAATAGAAGTTGTCGTTGCCTATTCGACAACAACTTTTTTTTGTTTATGTAGCTAAACCGACGCATCAATAGAAGTTGTCGTCGCCTATTCGACAAAAACTTTTTATTGTTTATGTAGCTAAATCGACGCATCAATAGAAGTTTTCATCGCCTATTTGACAACATCTTTTTGTTGTTTATGTAGCTAAACTGACGCATCAATAGAAGTCGTCGTCACCTATTCAAAAAAAACTTTTTGTTGTTTATGTAGCTAAACCGACACATCAATAGAAGTTGTCGTCGCCTATACAGCGACAACTTTCTGTTGTTTATATAGCAAAACCGTTGCATCAATAAAAATTGTCGTCGCATAGGCGACGACAACTTTTCGTTGTTTATATAGAAAAATTGTCGCATCAATAAAAGTTGTCATCGGATATGTGACGACCAAAATTTGTTTAGGAAAAAAACAAAAAATTATTTTGGGCATCAATTTTGATATTAATATTAATATTAAATCCCAAAGGGTATTGCATGAGCCCCGTATTGATTTCACAAAGCCTTGGGACTTCTTTGATGGATCTTGTCAAGGCTCTCCAAAAATGTGTGGGGATGGAGTCATACTCTTTTTAGATCATTACCACTTCTTCTCCTTAAAATATGGAGCAGGGTTGGGAGCAAATAACATGGTTGAATTCTACACCCTCTAGATGTTGATGAAAGTGGCACTTGAAAAAAATATTAGGTGTTTGCAAGTTCTTGGAGATTTTAAGTTGTTGATGGATTGGGATAATGGAAAATTTAATATTACATATTTGGTTTTGGAGCCAATCATGGCACTATTCTTGGAGAAAACATCTATGTTCAAGGAGGCCTCATTTTTCCATATCTACATGGATTTTAATAAAAAAATAAGATATGTTGTCAAAATAAGCCATCATGCTACAAGGCTCCTTGTGGAATGTGAATACAAGGACAATGCTCTACTAGAAGCTACTCAATTGTCTATGTTTTGATGTTTGGTTGATAGTTCTTGGGGTAGATATAGAATTATGTTTTCTTGGAGGTTAAAGACGATTCTAGTTATGTTAGGTTTTGTCTAGATTGATTTTGTATGGCTATGTACGAATCATATATGGATCTCTTTTGGAATATGAAATGTATATGTCTAGGT
>ML780797.1:249525-275737 GCA_009831015.1 Picea engelmannii
TATTACCCTCCTATGCAGAAATGCCTTCATATACCTCTTTGTTCCAGATTTCACATTGTAAAAAAGGGATGCTTGCTTCATTACATAAAGTTTAAGAACTTTGTTATCAAAGGTTGACATATCCACAAACTATGCTAACTGGACACATAGAATGAAAACGTCTTGTATGTTATTGCCATCTTCACCTCTAGATCAAAGACAGGTTCTAAAATTTATTTTGGGACTCTAAAGTGGACTAGCAGTCACTAAGATCTCTTCTTAAACATAAAACACCATGTCCATGACATAATGAAAATAATGGTAATGCTCTTTGTCATGTGAGACACAATGAAACATGTCACAAGACTTTCAAAGTTGTATATATCATGTCACAAGATTTTGGAAGTTGCATCATTAAGAGAAGTTGAAATTATCATTAAGTGTATAAAAAAATTACATTCACAGATATATACAAGCCATAGAAATAGACTTGTGTATATTATCAACTATATAATGTACATCTCACTGTCTTATAAAATTATTACATGACATCATGAATTTCTTTTAGTCTTCTTTTTTGCTTTCTAGTGCTTAAGCAAATCATCAATGTCCATGTCTTCGTTTACTGGGTGCTCTTCAGTAGATGATATTGTTTCAGTCCTTTCACGTCGAGTATGTCTGGTCTCATACCCATGGCATGGATGCTACTATGAGGGGCTATCACCTAAAAAAATAAAAAATATTGAATTTGTATGGACAATTTGTAAATATCATTAAAGTAGTTCATTAATATTAAAAAAAAACTCTGCAATGTAATTATTTACCTAGTCCTCTAGTCGGCACCGTTGGAATGGTTTTCGGCCTGTTCACCTGATCTTCAGGTCGAGGATGATCATCTATGACATTCTTTGCCATTGAAACAACAAAATTTATAAGTACACAATTATTAAGTATATGATTAATACATAGACATTTTACCGTCCTGGGCCTCATTCACAGGAACATCTTGGGGCTGCACCTCACTGGGATGGGGCTATTGGAGAGCACCATGATCTTCTAGTTGTGTTTCATTATCAACACTCTGTTGTTTAGTACTAATGGTAGGGTTGATAGTGATTCTCCCCTGATTAAAACAAAGTAAGACATTAAATTATGGATGATATCAAACATTTACGTATTTTATAAGTAACCAAAGGTTAGTGTGGACTGATTTTTATTTACCTTATCCAGCAAATTGGATCTTGGGGTCTACCCCATGCTTTTCCTTCGACAAACCAAAACTTTATAACTATAATTGTAACCAAGTTGGAGGTCTTCCTTCGTGGTTCCAGTTCCGAAGTCGTCACTCTGCATTGCATAAGGGTATGGTTTTTTAATGTTTTTGGCTACAATTACCTTAAAGTTGCAAGGTGATACAATTAATATTCTTAATATGTTTGGGTACTTACGATTCGTGACTATAACCTCAAGTAGCTGCCCGGGCCTAGCTTGTGTTGGCCATGTTTGGCAATCCTTTCTTTGGTTGCCTTCAAAGTGTCAAACAACCTATCATCAAAATTTTCAAGTATGTTATATATAACGACACTTTTATTTAGATCTAAAGAAACATAAAGCTAGTATTGAATTCAAAAAATTGTAATTTACCTTGGTGTACCAGTTATTTGTTCTCCTTATTTTCTCAAAATCTTCTCTTTTGCATCATCAATGATCGCCTTCCACTCTCTCTCTGGAATTTAGGGAGGATGCTCATACCTAGGATTTCTTGCCAAGCTTCGTCTATAAACATCCCAGGTATATTTTAAATATTCACCGGCTGCAGATGTGACTGCTTTTGTATTGAACATGTCTACACCAAAGAGGCCTTCAACATAATCCATAAGTTCCTTTTTGAGGTTGGAATTCTGGAAATTCCACCTCATGCGTAAGTTTTCCCCAAAAATAGACAAGACATTGCTCTCTACGTGCCTATAAAAAAGGTTGTTTCCTACACACACAAAATATATGATCATTAATTTAAAATTAATAATCTAGACGATTTCTATATGAGGACAACATTAAACGATTAAAATATGAATTAAAACTGTGTGGGAGTCTTGATTGTTTTAATGGAAGTCCATTATCATTGACCAAAAATGTGCATGGAAGGGTCCCTGTGCTTGTCACACATCTAGCTCCAGGAAATGCATCCATATCAACCACATCACTATGATCCTCATCTCTGCCACCCTCTCTAGAATCTGATCGAGGTGTGGATGCCTGTTGGTGGGTGTCATGGCTCCTATCTAAATGAGGTGTGGAAGATGGAGAAGTAAATAGTTCTCTGGCAGTTGTATGACCGCTCGCATCAGGACTCTGTAGTGTCTCTGTAGCGCCATTACTACCAACCCCGGGCTGAATGGGATCCAAATATTCCTTTATAAAAAAGAAAATGTTTTTTCATGAGATAATGTAAAAGTTAAAGAAAAAAGTATCATAATTGAACATAGGAGTGCATTAAACAAAAAAATAAATAAATTATGGTTATTACCTTATATGTGTTAAGTTGTGACATAAGGAGCTTGATCCTTTCTTTGACGTCCAAAGTTTGTTCTGGATGATCTAACAAGCTAAATATTTCCTTGTTAGCTTTAATGATTTTTTTTTTATTGAGACCATTGGATCAGTGCAAGAATAAAACCCCTCCTCATCGGCTGAATCATAATCCACATGGCCTGCTAACTACATATAATTTCAGAAAAAACAATGTTATTTCAATAAAATTATATAAGCAAATAATAAAAACAATGTAAAATGAAAGTGGAAATTGATAATCATTTACATGTTCTGTGGCTGGCCCTTTTCCACGATCATCCTGTCACATTATAATATAATTAGAACCCCCAAATATTTAAAAAATTGTTAATGATAACAAAAAAACAATGTTAACGATAATATTTACAACAATGTTAAAGATAATAAAAAAATATAATGCAATAAGTAGAGGTTTCTTAAAGAGGTGTTGCATAAGAACCTGCACACTATTAGTCAATGTGTCTATTTGATTCAAATGGTAATCCACTAATAACTCTTCCTTGAGAGCTATCTTTTTAATTGTGCACAGGACTACTCGATTCTCTTCACGTCCCTCAAATATGAAATTTAGTTGTTTGTTTGTTGTCTCGGGTCGTGTGTTGTTTATAAACCCCGCTATGTTGTCGGAATCTTTAGGCTTTCCATCAATATAGATAGTCGTTCCCTTATTTTAATCCTTGTTTATTAGTTGTATATAATTTGTGGCAAGTGCATATCTCCGCATACTTCGCATGTACCGGACCAGCCGCATCCAATCGTTATAATTGTAACAAAGTCTGACATAGTCCATCAATTCAGTTACTGTATTGTATTTTACAATTATTCCATCCATGGAAAATAGCTCCAAGCCATGTAGGGAGAATGGTGCAATGCGATATGTCCTATTGTTGACAACAAAGTCAACATCTATAGTAAGTAGTTCCTTAGGTACCTGAGTGGAACATCTATGTCTCCTATTCTCTCATCATCATAAGAGAGTGATACTCCTTCGGCAATAAACAATTTCATGCGTCTACAAAATTTTATTCTGACTTTTTCACCTCTGGTCCTTGTTTTCTTATCATATCTACTAGATGCAGTCACATTTCTGGCCTCTATTTGTCCTAAGCTTTCCTCACTCGACGAAGAAATATCTGACAGGTACCTGTTTGGTTTTACCTTCAGTTTCATGTGCACATGTTGTTAGTTAGTAGTCCATCATCATATTCACAGTTCTAAATAAAATGTTTATATCAGATCCATAGGAATTGAGAAGATTTGTCATTTCAAATATTTCCAATGCAAGAACTTTCTTAGAAACATGGTACCTAGACTTAAGCCTAATGCATAATATTTTAGGTTTGGATGCCTTGGTGGGCCTGGGGTTCCATGGCTTAAGTTCGTTAGACACTTGACACTTGCTAGAAGCATATTGCATCATATTTTTGCCTGCATGAGGAATACAACCACATCCACTCTCACGTTTCTCCATGGTAGGATGCATCAAGTCCACAAAGGTACGACTAGTCTATGATAGTTGGATATGATGTGGACTAATGATTAAATGTCTTGTGTACTAACAAGAGTCATGTCTCGTGTACTAACACCTCCCATATAAGAAGAGCCATGTCTCGTGTACTAACACCTCCCATATAAGAAGAGCCATGCATAATATTTTAGGTTTGGATGCCTTGGTGGGCCTGGGGTTCCATGGCTTAATTTCGTTAGACAATTGACACTTGCTAGAAGCATATTGCATCAGATTTTTGCCTGCATGAGGAATAAAACGACATCCACTCTCATTTTTCTCCATGGTAGGGAGCTCAAAAATGTTGTTGATCCGTTACGTTTTTATGCCCTCAGGAGAAATTGGCCAAGATTCCTCGAAATGGTTTGGGATGCGAATTTCATGGAGGAAAGTTCAAAAATACTTTGACTTGTTATGTTGTCAGGCTTGAGGTATGATAGATTTTGGCAATTTATTGACGCTCCAAGGTTATGTTCCTTCAATTTCACAAGTGGTAAGTGTTTATAGGAGGTTTGAAACACTATGATATCATCTTGTGTTGTTGGTTACAATGAGACTTCAACAACTTATACAACCTATATTATAGCACAATTGAAGACACTAGTGATCCAAGATGTGAAGTTTGATGAGAAAGTAAGGTCTTCTAGTTCACAGATATCTCCCTCACTGATTGAAAGGAGTGAAGAGGTTATTATTATATTGTTGGCCTCTATGGTAGAATCAGTCGGGGAGGCTTGAGAGACGGTGGTTTACCCTGTGGCAGATGTCAGTGGTTTGAGTTTGCTTATCTCTAGCCCGTGATCCTAGCCAATACAATGGTATATGATAACACACAATTATTTAGATCTGATATTTTGATTTATGATTTATCATTCATGGATGCTGATAAGATCTTTCCATTTAGTAGCACCTTAGGATGGTATAGCCTTTAATGACGAGGTTCAAATGAGGAAGGGGTTACGGTGGATACCTAGGCACCCAAAGATGAGGAAGGGCGTGGTAAGCGACGAAATGCTTCGGGGAGTTGAAAATGAGCATAGATCCAGAGATTCCCGAATAGGTTAACCTTTTTAATTGTTGCTTAATCCATGGGTAGGAAAGAGACAACCTAGAGAAATAAAACATCTTGGTAGCCAGAGGAATAGAAAGAAAAAGCGATTCCCGTAGTAGCAGCGGGCAAAATGGGAGTAGCCTAAACCGTGAAAATGGGGTTGTGGGAGAGCATAATTTAAGCTTTGTGATACTAGGAAAAGTGGTTGAGTCCTGCACCCTAGATGGTGAGAGTCCAGTAGCCAAAATAATCATTGGGTTATGCTCTAACCTGAGTAGCATGGGGCACATGGAATCCTGTGTGAATCAACAAGGAACACCTTGCAAGGCTAAATACTCTTGGGTGACCGATAGCAAAGTATTACCGTGAGGGAAAGGTGAAAAGAACCCCCATCGGGGAGTGAAATAGAACATGAAAATGTAATCTCCCAAGTAGTGGGAGGAAAATGATATCTCTGACCGCATGCCTATTGAAGAATGAGCCAGTGACTTATAGGCAATGGCTTGGTTAAGGGAATGGTGAAGTAGGGAGAACGAATAACCCATCGTGACTTGTTTTTAGCACCCCTCTACAAGCTCATCTTCTGTAAATAATTTCCAAGTCTTACTAAGGAGGCTATGAAGTTAATCAAATGAATTGGTAATTGGAACTTGTAATAAGAATACACATACATTAGAATCTATGGTTTAACTGCAACACCCCACCCGCTGGCCAAATATGTACCTAATAGACTTATTGTGAGTGAAATAACATACCAAACTATATTGCATGGATTAGCACTTCTTTATCTAAGGATGATAAGAAGAGAAATTTCATTCCATACAATAATTAGTTAGGACACTAGGGCCTGCAAAATCCTAAACATGCAAGACATGAAGCTAATGTTGTGATAACGTATAGGTTTCCTCAAGTCTAATTCACGAGACATCATCCATTTGTTCTTGTCTATAAACATTGTGATATGGTTTCCCTAACCTATCCATACAATCATGAGCAATGGGTGAGTGAGATCCCATTTGAAAATGCAAAAGATTGGGATGAGGTTTGATTTAGGTTGAAATATCTAGACTTTTGCTCCTATGGTATTATATTAGATTACCAAATGGAGGTAATTAGAATATAGTTGGCTAAGGGTGAGAAAATAAGAACAAGAAGAGTTGAAGAAGCTAGGTTAAAAGAAGAGGCAGAGCTAAGAGCAAGGGTCAAATTACCAAATGGAGGTAATTAGGAAATAGTTGGTTGAGGCTAAAAGGGTGAGGAAAGAAGAACACAAAGAGAAAAGAAGAGTTGAAGAGGCTAGGTTAAAAGAATAGGTAGAGATAAGAGCAAGGGTAGAACAAAAGAAAAGGTAGAAGTAGGAAGAATAACTAAGGAAAAATACATAAAAGGAAATAAGAATAAGACAAGATGAAGAAGCAAAGTTGTTAGAAGAAATGACAAGAATTGCAACTGAGTCTTGAGAGAAAGATATGAAGGACTTTGTAACACCCTGTTTCCCCTAGTCTGTAAAAATAACTATACTGGCCAAGAACTATGGCAGACTCAAAGATGTGAATGTGGGATTTTGAATGGACCTTAGTATAAAAGGCCGACGAATGTAAATAATGTTATGAATATATGTTACAGGACTACTGGGAGGGGGATGTGTTGAAAAGAGACCACGATGGATGATGAAAGGTGGTGGAAGGCATCTGGAATGGTGGTGTTAAATTCCACTGAAACGAATACCATATTTGGTTTTCACTGGCCCGAAGATCAAGAGCAGCTCGCCGGCCCCGAAATGAATTACTCGCCAAGTTGGTAGGTGAAGAGGATCCTCATGAGTGAATGAGGGATGGGGGTGAACCGCCCATCCGTGGAAGCCTCAGACTTGACCACCGCGGGGAAGATCGTGCCACACGCAACCTCGCCGGAAAAGAAAAGGCAGGAAAGAGGTGTGGAAGGGGGCAGTCGTGACAGAGATCACAAGAGGGGAGAAATCAGAAGGACTCTAGAAAAATATACAGAGTGATTGATAAGAAGAGAAGAAGGAGAGTAACCTTCGTTCTCGACTTCTGATGAACAAAGACTCAGTCTCACAACATCATAGTCTAAGCTCAGGGGTGGCTAGTGGTAAATCCATTCGGAATCATTGAGCCTACAATTGGGTGGAAACGGGCACCCCTCTCAGTAGTTTCTTGAAACCTCGTGTTTTTCTGATAAGTGTTATATCTCATATCTTGAAATTAATATTTTGACATGTATGCTCATGGTTTGTGCAATTATGAATGGTTTCAGTATAAGACTGTCTGTATGGTGTTTTGATCAGAAATAGTGGATGTATGCTTATATTGGAAACACCACCTCTGGCTTATGTAAAAATATACATACATATACACACACACACACACACATATATATATATATATATATATATATATAGAATGGATTCAGTTTTCAAGGCTGTTCTTGGTAAATTTATTCCCTTATTTGTCTCAAGTATTGCCCTGGATACATCTCCTCACATGGACACCCTTTTTGAAAGTTTATCCAAGGATCTGCTGGAGGATTTTATGGCGTAAGTCTCAAAACCCTGCACGAAAGAGAATGGTCCTTTTTGACTTCAACGTTTTGGTGTTTCAGCGTCCAAAATATCCAAGGGCGAGTTCCCTTGTAATCACCAGTCCCGAAATCCCGACATGTAAAATCTTGGAATGACAGCGTGTAGCTAAATCCCGATATTTCGGTGTTTCAGCATCCAGATTATCCAAGGGCGAGTTCCCTTGTAATCGCTAGTCTCGAAATCCCGACATGTGAAATCTCGAAATGACAGCCTGTAGCTAAATCCTGATATTTCAGTGTTTTGACATTTGTAATATCTAGGGGCGAGTTCCCTTGTACTCAGATATCCTGAAATCCTGACTTGCGAAATCCCGAAAAGATAGAGTGTGGAGAAGTTAATATACTTCGGTATTTCGGCACCCGGGGTACCTAAGTGTAGGCCCCAGGTATTCGCCAATCTCAAAAACCCGACCTGCGAAATCCCGATGGAGGTAACCCCGAAATAGTGGAGCATGTTTAGAGTTTGGTATTTCGGAGTTTCGGCTTTCGGGAAACCCAGGTGTGAGACCTCCTGTCATCGCATATCCCGAAAACCCGGTTTGCGAATTCCCGAAATTGTTTAGCGTGTGTAGATTCGGCGTTTCCCAAGGGCGAGTTCCCTTGCACTCGCAAGTCCTAAAATCCTGACTTGTGAAATGTCGAAATATTATAGTGTATGTAGAGTTCAATGTTTCAGAGTTTCGGCTCCTGGGAAACCCAGGTTCGAGACCTCCTGTTCTCGCATATCGCAAAATCCCGATGGATGAGACCCATAAATGACAATAGCCCAGATGAGTTAGGGTGTTTCAGTGTTTTGGTACTCGGGATACCTAAGGGTAAGATCCCTTGTACTCGCTAGTCACGAAACCTCGAAGTATGAGACCCCAGAATGACAATAGCGTAGATGAGTTATGGTGTTTCAGTGTTTCGGTACTCGGGATACCTAAGGGTAAGATCCCTTGTACTTGCCATTCGTGAAACCCCGAAGTATGAAACCCCGAAAAGGTATAGCATGACTAGAATTTATTGTTTCGGTGTTTCGACACCCGGGATATCTAGAGGCAAGTCTCTTGTACTCGCCAGTCCCGAAATCCCGACTTGAGAAACCCCAAAATGGCATAGCGTGTCTAGAGTTTGGATGTTTCATAGTTTCGGCACCCGGGAAACTCAGGTGTGAAACCCTCCCGTCCTCGCATATCGCTAAATCCCGATGGATGAAACCCCGAAATGAGTTTGGCAGATATAGGGTCTTTGGTGTTTCGGCACTCAGGAAACCGAAGGGTTGGAGTCCCTCGCCCTCTTATACCACGAAAACCCGGTATGTGAAACCCCAAAAATTGGAGTGCTAGGTTTCAATCCGAGATGTTATTAATTGTGACGAACTGTTGGTTCCCTTCGGGTTTCGGCACCTCGAAAGTCAGGGAACCGAGAATACATGCTTAGCGATTTCCCGAATCGCAAAAGCCGGGAACACCTCTCTGGTAAGGCCTATGGTCATCACCGATGATTATATAGGTACGGATAAGGGATGGAGGGGTCTGCAACAAGCCCCATAGGAGTTCAGGGATTCTGTTCCTCAGAGAAGAGAAGGAAAAGCCAAAAATTCTCTAGCCCCATTTGGTGGGTGTGTTACAAATTGGTATCAGAGCATGGTTACAACACTTGGCCTGCTTGGGCTCATGAACGAGTTGTGTAGGAGCTCCGTTTGAAACACTCCTAAAAGGAGTAACCCCTTGTCTTAACCTTCTTAATCAAAAGTCGAAGTTAAGAATGAAAACTCCTATTGTGTGTGTGCATGTGAAAAATATGAATTATGTACTGGCTATAAATAAATATAAATATTGACTAACAACCAACATTTTTCTTTTGCACACAAAGCGGAAGATCAATCATGGAAAATTGCAGACGTAGAGAATGGTGACTCAACATGAAGTGGGGGAAGGCTCCCACAATAGAGACAAAGAGTTTGACGAAAGGAGGGTGGTAGGGACCCCTTCGGATCCAGCCAAGACCATGAGAAGTCTCATGGTTGAATTACAAAGCTGCAAGGCTGACAATGAGAGGATGATGAAAGAACAAGAGAAGCAATCAGAAATTAACGCATTTTTACTACAGAGATTATCCGACCTACAAAGACAAATGCAGCATGAACCTGAGGTACAAAAACATGGTCATATCAGTGGCCACACTGAGAGGAGCACCTCGAAAAAGGTCCATCCCAGAGGTAAAGGACCAGCGGAAGACGATTCCTCTGGGAAGGAAGTTGGCGGTTCAGAGGGCTCTTCTAGCAGCAGAACTAGTTCTTATTCCCGAAGAATACATAAGAAGCGGAAGCTTTCCAAGGGTCATAAATTTGAAGAATTCAGAAAGGCCAAACCACCCTCCTTTGACGGTGAAATAAATAAGGGAGAGGAAGCAGAGGCCTGGCTGCTTGGAGTAAAGAAGTATTTTAGAGTCCATGACTTCTCAGGAAATTTGAAGGCCCAAGTGGCCACCTTCAACTTGAATGTAAAGGCTTCCATTTGGTGGGAAGACCTTAAAAATGTGAAAGGGGTTCACGAAGAGGACCGGTCATGGGAACGGTTTGATAAATACTTCCGGAAGAAGTATCTGTCGGAAAAATATTTTGATGAAAATACTAAAGAATTCTATGAACTCAAACTGGGGCAACTCACTATAGAGGAATATGTCAGCAGATTCCTCGAGTTGCTGAGGTATGTACCTTATATAAAAGTAGAAAAGGCCAAGGTGCAACGTTTCATCAGCAGACTACCTAAGGACTATCGGAACATAATTGAATTTGATGAGCCAAAGACCCTAGAAGGCACTATCCGAAAGGAAAGATATTTTCATAAGTGTAAACTACAGCCACATAAACCTACCAAGCCATGGTTGGTATAGTTAGCCACTGGCACCAAAAGAAGGGTAGAAGAGGTCATACCATCCTGCCATTTAATGTTGGGTGAATTCCCCACCCAAGCAACCCTTAACATATTACCCCTGGGATTATATGATCTATTGATTGGTATGGACTAGCTAACCACCCATAAAGCTAGATTGGACTGTTACCATAAAACCTTAGAATGTGTAAGTAAACAAGGAAAAAGGATAACCCTACAAGGGATCTGAAAACCTGTCTCGGTGAGACAAATATCAACTCTACAAATGAGAAGGTATTGCCGAAAAGGATGTCCCCTATATGCAATAAAGGTGTTGAAAACAATTGAATGTGACAAACCAAGCCTCGAAGACCACCCTACCCTGAGAGAATATAGAGATGTATTTCTGGAAGAGGTACCGGGTCTACCTTCGAGAAGGGACATTGACTTCTCGATAGAACTTGCACCAGGAGCGGTGTCGGTGTCTAGGACACCCTACTGGATGAGCACACCTAAACTAGTTGAACTCAAATTACAATTGAGAGAAGTGATGGATAAGGGCTATATCTAGCCCAGTGTGTCTCCATGGGGAGCACCAGTCCTATTTTTGAAAAAGAAGGATGGTACCCTTAGACTGTGTATAGATTATAGACAACTCAATAAGGTAACCATAAAAAACAAGTACCCCTTGCCCAGGATCGATGACTTGTTCGATAAATTGGGGGGTGCGTCTATTTTCTCAAAGATTGACTTAAGGTCAGGATATCATCAAGTCCGAATCAAGGGTGAAGACATCCATTAAACTGCCTTCCGGACGAGGTATGGTCACTATGAGTTTGTGGTAGTGCCATTTGGGTTAACCAATGCCCCTGCCACTTTCATGTGCTTGATGAACAATGTACTCAACAAATTCCTAGACAAATTTGTGTTGGTTTTTATCGACGACATATTAATTTACTCCAAGAATGGAGAAGAGCATGAAGAGCATCTTAGACTTGTGTTGCAAGTGCTAAGAGAACATCATCTCTATGCCAAATTCAGCAAATGTGAATTCTTCCATAAGAAAATACATTACTTGGGTCATGTCCTATCCGAAGAAGGGGTAGCAGTAGACCCTGATAAGATCAGGTCTACCACGGAATGGCCTACCCCAAGGGATGTTTCGAATATCAGATCCTTTATGGGATTAACAGGATACTATTAAAAGGGTTCTCCAAGAATGGTTGTCCAATCACTGCCCTCCAGAAAAAGCGGACAAAATTTACATGGACACAAAAATGTGAAGAAAGATTTCAAACTCTGAAACATCTACTGACCCATGCACCCGTGTTGAAGATCGCAGATCTCGAAGCCAACTTCCTCGTGTGCACAGATGCCTGTAAGGAAGGGATCGGAGGAGTCCTTATGGAAGGAGGAAGTGTGGTCTTCTATGAATCCCGAAAATTGAATGAGAACAAAGTCAACTATGTGACCCATGATCTAGAGCTGGCTGCCATAGTGCACGCCTTGAAAATGTGGAGGCATTACCTCCTGGGAAGAAAATTTGTACTTATGACAGACCACTGTGGATTGCGATATCTGTTTGACCAACCAAAGCTCAATGCCAGACAAGCTAGGTGGATGGCCCTCCTCAGCGAGTTTTATTTCGAAATCAAACACATTAAAGGAAAAGAAAATAGGGTGGTCGATGCCCTTAGTAGAAGTATGAAAACAATTCACCTGGCCGCGATGAGCACCTGCGAGACAAATGTCAAGGAAAGAGTCATAAATGCACAAGAGATAGACACATTCTTCCAGACTGTGACCTCGTACCTATGGCAAGAACCCACAGGGATAAAGTATGGATACTACCAGATGATGGAAGGAGGTATGCTCACTTACCGAAGCAAATTGTACATTCCAGATTGTGACGACTTGAAGAGGTTCATACTGGACGAACTACATAAAAGACCCTATTTTGGTCATCCAGGATACCAGAAAATGATCACAGCCACTAGGAAACAATTCTACTGGCCTGGGTTGAAGAAATACATAGCTGAGTACCTAGCCAAATGCATAGAATGCCAACAAGTAAAAGCAGAACACCAACACCCAACAAGATTATTACAACCTCTACTAATCCGAGAATGGAAATGGGAAACCATCTCCATGGATTTCATCACCGGATTACCAACCTCGACCAAATAGAATGACACCATCATGGTAGTGGTGGATAAATTGAGCAAGTCCGCTCATTTTGTCCCCGTCAAGTCAACTTGTAAGGCAATAGACATCACCAACATATTCATGAAGGAGATATTTAAACTGCATGGTATGCCGAAAGAGATCGTGTCTAACAGAGACACAAAATTTACTTCCAACTTTTGGAAATCACTGATGGCTAGTTTGGAGACCAAGTTACTATTTAGCATAGCCTGTCACCCTCAAACCAATGGACAGACGGAAAGAGTGAACCAAATACTAGAAGACATGCTAATAATGCATGTAATGCATCAACCCAAGAAGTGGGAAGACTACCTGCCACTGGTGGAGTTCTCCTACAACAACGGCTACCAAGAATCCTTAAAGATGAGTCCCTTCGAAGTCCTCTATGGTAGGTTGTGCAACACTCCTGTCAGTTGGAGTAATCCTGTAAACATAATTTCTTTTGGACCCGACATGTTGAAAAAAATGGAACAACAAGTGACTCAGATAAAACAAAACCTGAAGGTCACTCAGAATCGACAGAAAAGTTACGCCGACCAAAAGAGAACCCCAAGAGAGTTCAAGACGGGAGACCATGTATATCTCAAAGTTAGGCCTAGGAAGAGTCCCCTAAAAATGGGAGCTTGTGCCAAGTTGGAACCTCGGTATTGTGGACCCTTTGAGGTTCTAGATAGAGTGGGACCTGTAGCCTATAGGCTAGCACTTCCTCCCACAGTAAAAGAACATAATGTTTTCCATGTTTCATTATTGAAGAAATATGTACATGATTCTAATCATATAATTGACTGGTATGTGATGCAGGTGGAATTGGAGGGATAATTCCTACCAGAACCTCAATGCATACTGGATAGAAAGGAAACCCCACTTCGGAACTGAACCATTGCACAGGTCAAGGTGCAACAGAGACATTTTGGCCCAGATGAGGCTACATGGGAAATGGAGGATGCCATGAAACATGCATATCCGATTTTGTTTACCTATGTACATACAGGTCATATTGATTGATAGAACATCGAGGATGATGTTCCTTTAAGGGGGAGGGAATTGTAACACCCTGTTTCCCCAAGTTTGTAAAAATAACTACACTGGCCAAGAACTATGGCAGACTCAAATATGTGAATGTGTGATTTCGAATGGACCTTAGTATAAAAGGTCGACGAATGTAAATAATGTTATGAATATATGTTACAGGACTGTTGGGAGGGGGATGTGCTGAAAAGAGACCACGATGGCTGATGAAAGGTAGTGGAAGGCACCTGGAATGGTGGCGTTAACTTCCACTGAAACGAATACTGTATTTGGTCTTCACTGGCCCGAAGATCAAGAGCGGCTCACTGGCCCCGAAATGAATTACTCGCTAGGTTGGTAGGTGAAGAAGCTCCTCATGAGTTAACGAGGGATGGGGGTGAATCGCCCATCCGTGGAAGCCTCATACCTAACCACCGCGGGGAAGTTCATGCCACACGCAACCTCGCTGGAAAAGAAAAGGCAGGAAAGAGGTGTGGAAGGGGGCAGTTGTGACAGAGATCGCAAGAGGGGAGAAATCAGAAGGACTCTGGAAAAATATACAGAGTGATTGATAAGCAGAGAAGAAGGAGAGTAACCTTCATTCTCGACTTTTGACGAATAGGGACTCATTCTCATAGCATTTTAGTCTAAGCTCAGGGGTGGATAGTGGTAAATCCATTCGGAATCGTTGAGCTTGTGGTTGGGTGGAACTGAGCACCCTTCTCAGCAGTTGCATCAAACCTAGTGTTTTTTTGATAAGTGTTATATCTCGTATCTTGAAATTAATATTTTGACATGTATGCTCATGGTTTGTGCAATTATGAATGGTTTCATTATAAGACTATCTGTATGGTGTTTTGATCATAAATAGTGGTTGTATGCTTATATTGGAAAGACCACCTCTAGCTTACGTAAAAACACACACACACACACACACACACACACACACACACACATATATATATAACGAATTCAGTTTTCAAGGTTGTTCTTGGGAAATTTATTCCCTTATTTGTCTCAAGTACTGCCCTGGATAGATCTCCTCATAGGGACACCCTTTTTGAAAGTTTATTCAAGGATCTATTGGAGGATTTTATGGCGTAAGTATCAAAACCCTGCACGAGAGAGAATGGTCCTTTTTGACTTCAACGTTTCGGTGTTTCGGCATTCGGAATATCCAAGGGCGAGTTCCCTTGTAATCGCCAGTCCCAAAATCCCAACATGTGAAATCCCGAAATGACAACGTGTAGCTAAATCCTGATATTTTGGTGCTTCGGCATTCGGAATATCCAAGGGCGATTTCCCTTGTAATCGCCAGTCCAAAAATCCCGACATGTGAAATCCCGAAATGACAATGTGTAGCTAAATCCCGATATTTTGGTGTTTCGGCATCCAGAATATCCAGGGGCGAGTTCCCTTGTACTTGCATATCCCGAAATCCCGACTTGCGAAATCCTGAAAAAATAGAGTGTGGATAAGTTAATATACTTTGGTATTTCGACACTTGGGGTACCTAAGTGAGGGCCCTAGGTATTCGCCAGTCTCAAAAACCCGACCTACAAAATCTCGATGGAGGAAACCCCGAAATAGTGGAGCATGTTTAGAGTTTGGTATTTCAGAGTTTCGGCTCCTGGGAAACCCAGGTGCGAGACCTCCTGTCATCACATATCCCGAAAACCCGGTTTGCGAATTCCCGAAATTGCTTAGCATGTGTAGATTCGACGTTTCCCAAGGGCGAGTTCCCTTGCACTCGTAAGTCTCGAAATCCTGACTTGCGAAATCCCGAAATAGTATAGTGTATGTAGAGTTCATTGTTTCGGAGTTTCGGCTCTCGGGAAACCCAGGTGCGAGACCTCCTGTTCTCGCATATTACAAAATCCCGATGGATGAGACCCCGAAATGACAATAGCGCAGATGATTTATGGTGTTTCGGTACTCGGGATACCTAGGGGTAAGATCCCTTGTACTCGCCAGTCGTGAAACCTCGAAGTATGAGACCCCGAAATGACAATAGCGCAGATGAGTTATGGTGTTTTGATTCTCGGGATACCTAAGGGTAAGATCCCTTGTACTCGCTAGTCGCAAAACCTCGAAGTATGAAACCCTGAAAAGGTATAGTGTGACTAGAATTTATTGTTTCGATGTTTCGGCACCCACGATATCTAGAGGCAAGTCTCTTGTACTCGCCAGTCCCGAAATCCCGACTTGTGAAACCCCAAAATGGCATAGTGTGTCTAGAGTTTGGATGTTTCGAAGTTTCGACACTCGGGAAACTTAGGTGCGAAACCCTCCTGTCCTTGCATATCGTGAAATCCCGATGGATGAAACCCCGAAATGAGTTTGGCGGATATAGGGTCTTCGGTGTTTCGGCACCCGAGAAACCAAAGGGTAGGAGTCCCTCACCCTCTTATACTGCGAAAACCCGATATGAGAAACCCCGAAAAGTGGAGTGCCAGGTTTCAATCCGAGACGTTATTAATTGTGACGAACTATTGGTTCCCTTCGGGTTTCGGCACCTCGAAAGTCAGGGAACCGAGAATACATGCTTCGTGATTTCCTGAATCGTGAAAGCTGGGAGCACCTCTCCGGTAAGGCCTGTGGTCATCACTGATGATCATATAGGTATGAATAAGGGATGGTAGGGTCTGCAACAAGCCCCATAGGAGTTTGGGGATTTTGTTCCTCAGAGAAGAGAAGGAAAAGCTGAAAATTCTCTAGCCCCATTTGGTGGGTATGTTACAGACTTAGAAGAAAAACATTTAATTGAAGCACAAGAGAAGAAGCAAAAAGAAGAAAAAGTATTGAAAAAAGAAAATGAANAAAAAAAAAGAGAAGCTAGAAGCAATATAATAGACAAAGTAAGAAAAGGAAGAGAAGAAAAAGAAAGAGGAGGAAAATTCTTAACATGAAGTAGTTGACCAAGGAAAATATCAAGAAAACACTACTACTGGTACCCACCAATAATGCAGTCATGGAGAAAAAAAAATAGAGAAATCTACATAACTATGACCACAAAAACAAACAACACCCTCTCCCAATAGCTTCATAGATTTTACCATGGAGGATTTTGTTATCCCTAAACTAGGCACAAACAAAGGAAAAGAAACTACTATGGAGCAAGTGATCAGTCCAGGGTGTTTAAAAAAATTATCATTGGGTGATCAACCAACCCTTGATCCTTTCAAAGAGGTCGTATACCTATAAATGATTATGTACAACATAAGGAAGCATTCCATTGTTAAATAAGCCTAGAAAAGGAAGAAAGTGGACGTGGATAATTCTATCATGTGTACCCGTAATAAGTGAATGGTTGATACAAAATGAGCTAGACTTAGTGATCTGATATCGACTTGGTTGGATATATCTCATGCCATCATGGATAAAACCAAGGTGGAAGTAGAAGAGATTCAAATCCTTGGAAGGCATATTGCATTACTAGAAAATTAAGTATTAGAAAACTTCAAAAAGATTTGTAAGCAATGTTATTGAAGAAGTACTAGAGGAGGAAAAAATCGATGTCCAAATTAAGAAATATTTTATCTCCAAGGTGTTCAATCTATAGTAATTGAGTATGGATTTTTACATATTATATAAATAAAACTTAATTTGGAAGGATAAGAAAGGAAAAGCTAAGGATCAATTGAAGTTTATTAAGCAAATCCAGAAGAGCATGGGGAATGAAGAACATAATATCAAGTTGTTGAGAAAAATTGAGTTATATGAACTAGAATATGATACTAAATACCTAGGAAGAATCACACATGAATCCTGAAAACAAGTCGAGGAGGACTGGCTTGCTTGCATTGAAATATGAGAATTGATTGAAGACTCCACATCGCAATGTAAACGTCATTGTTTTGGCCCTCTAGAAGGTTTCCTTCCAATTGCACATGTTTTGAATTAATTTGAAGAAGATATTCAAAAACATGAGAATGGTATACGAGGCATCTCTTCCTTGGAGCATGACCATCTACAAAAAATTTTGAATTCTGAAGTTTGTAACACAACTCAACTGAAGTGTACTTTTCCCAATATGGAAAAGCAAATTTAAATATTTGAACTCAATCTTCCTATTCTGAGAATTCTTAGAGAGCACCATGTATTTCCTCATTTAAATTTATGTAATGATTGATTTTCTAAATGGGAGATGCATGACCAATAAAATGGAAAAGACTTAACCCCTAGCTCACATGAGAGTTAAGTTTGGAAAATAGTTTGCATAATCAATTTTTTTCATAAAAAAATTGTTTGATCTCCCATTTTTTCTCTGATCCCCTTATTGTATCATTTTCCCTAGTTTCTAAAAGGAGGCCATGACTAGAGGAGGAAGAGAGAAGAAAATAACAACAACCATCTAAAACTAGAGGAGGAAGAGAGAAGAAACCAAGGCCACACATTCAGGGAAGAAAATAACCCTCCCAAGGAGAGAACACCAGAGGTTGCAAGTCTTCAAGGTTCATCTCCACAGGTATACATGTAAATGTCATATTCATTGGCTTTTAGTATTGCACCAATACAAATGTCTACTTCTCTATGATTGTATATTTATCTCAATGTTACTAAGAATATTACTCATGAATGCAACTATGTGCTTAAAACATTCTTCGTTTCTTTGAATTAATCTGCCTACACTTGTATCTTTTGAAATAAAAGAGAAAATATACATTTACCTAAATAATAAGGGTTTAACGAGTTGCAATGGGACTAGGGTTTTATGAGAGGAGGATAGAGTTTCTGCAGATCTAGTGAGGTATGTGGTATTGTTTTAACATTTGGGTGTAGGCAATCACAAAATTGATGAGTATCTACCGTTGGTAGATAAATCTGAAGATATGGTGTCAGAATTGTATATTTTTTCCTCCCTCCACGTGCCTCAGCTAAGGTTTTGGACTATGATGGAGACAGTTTGCATGACATGGTGGAGGCTCCCTTTAATTCTTCTACAATGTTGTCTCAAATTCCAAGAATATATGGAGCTCCTAAGGGTTCACTGACTTCTGTTTTTCCGAAGGATGTACAAGTCTTTAATTATTCACAGAGGGAAGTAATTTCTAACCCAAGCTGTCCCTAGGCGGATTTACTCTTGATCCTTCTCAAATATCTTCATCTCATACAATTATTCCTTTTTCTCATTACTTATATTTGAGTAAGGTGGAAAAGGGATCTTTTGGTAAACTATATATAAACGAGCTTCAAGGGGGACGAGACCCAACCTTTGGTAGAAACTCTTCTCGAAAGTGACAAAGGGTTGTAAAATCATGGGGGGGAGGTGTCTCTCTGGTGGTGGGAAAATATATTATGGTTAATAAAATCTATGAGATGGAGGGCCATGCTTTGGTAGGAAAATTTTATGGCATAAGAATGTTAGCTGACTCCCTCTCTTCATGGATAGAGTCCTTATGGGGCTCGCTCCCAGGATATATTCTAGTTTTCCATCTTTTATCTAGAGGTTGGATTGGTTTAATTTTTTGCTCAAAGGAGGAATAAGAGAAGACCTTGGTGGAGCGATGGTATTATCACTATCATCTATTGTGTGTTAAACCCTAGCATCCACTCTTTGATTCTAGGGAGGAGGGGATTTCCAACTATCCCACGTGGACAAATCTCGCTAACTTACCTTTGGAATTATTGGGTTTAGGGTGATGAAGAAATAACCCAGTATGACTTGGGGAATGGTGAAATAGGGCTTGGATGCGATGGAATAGTGGTGAAAAAATATGCCCAAAACCTAGGTTCAACATGGATCCCTTTTATTAATTATCAAATACATGCAAAATTTGAGTGTGCAAAGGTTATACTCACCATTCTTTCCCATAGTCTCGTGCCTCCTTTCCCTCAATAGACTTGAGCATCCTTTCTCGGTCTGATCTTTCCCTCCTTTCCATCAGCCTCAAATGTACCTCTTGTGCCTCTTTTCCCTTGACAATCACGCCTTAAAGAAATCCCGCATTACAAAATCATGTCTCCTCAAATCGTATGGGTGCAGGCCCTCGACACTCTCGCAACTCCTTTACCTCAACAATAGTCTTGTGCCTCCTTTCTCAGTATGATCAGTCTCGGATGAACCAACCCTAGTCAATTAGAGTAAGTAGGAGATGGATGACCCGACCCTCTATTAGAGTAGGAAAGAGATAGGTAGCATAGTCTCCTTGCTCTGTCTGCTCGGTGTGCTTGGTCTCGGATGGGCTTGTTTGCTTAGTCTTGGTCTCGCTTTGCTCGGTCTCGATCATCTCGATCTGCTCGGTCTCGGTCTACTCGGTCTCACCTTAACAAACCTTGCCTCGGCCTGACCAAAGCATATGGTGCATATGGGTGAAATCAAATTATGTTTCCCCCTTAAAAAAACCCGCCTTAATAATTAAGAAATGTGCCTTACCAAACCCTATCTCTGCCTCAAAGCGTATGGGTGAAAATGTAAAATCCCCTTATTCCATTAATTTTTCTCATATTTTTTGCACTTATTTTTCTCTCCATTATGTTTTCAATTCCATTTTAAATTCTCATAGGGTATTATTCCACTCAAAATATAAAAATTACCTAAACCAACACCGTGAATATGAAATTTGTTGAGTTGGGTAGGAATATTGGTGGTTAGGTGAGCATAGATGTTGAGGTAAAATAGGAAACCAATACTTGTATATATTTGTTTCTCATTAAATTATTTTGAGCCAAAGAATAACTCTGTCGAGATTTCCCAAAAGGAAATCAATAGTTGGACTATTCTTGTCTACACTGGAGAAAAATGGTAGTGATTTCCGAAGGGATTGTAACAAATAAAGCAAAGGACCAAGACATGTTGTGTATGGAAATGAGAAGATATTTTCATGATTGATTGATGTTTCAAGGAGGTTCATGGAGTGTTTTGTAGGGAGTAAATTTTCTCAGTCATGAGAGTAATGGGTTGGGTTGAGTGTGCTACAAGGTCATAGTTGATTTATTCACCTTAGTGGCCTTATAGCCTAGATTGGGGGTGGTATATTATCTAGATTCCTATTATTGGGAAGTGAAACACTCTTAAAAAACCATTTTCTTGGACCAATTTCATTAAAAGATAAGTGTATTGTTTTTTTTTTACATTGTTACGAATTTAACTCCCTATTTTGTGTTATCATAATGAATTGTACATGCATTATTTGTGAATCTATATAAGAATGTTATCATAGGAATGTCTTGCCATGTTTACCATGATTTTAATTAGTGTATGTTTAAATTATTCTATTTCATATTTAATTATGCACTTAGTATGCATTAGTAGTTTGTGGGGTCTCTTTGGAGGCCAAATCTACTAATACAAGGGTGCTTAATGGAATAAATTCAAAATTGGATGAAGTGAATAGTCACATGTTGGCTCAAAATGTAGGGATGTGTATATCACATTGTCGTATTGGGAAATTTCTTCAACACTGAGACATGTGGACATGATAAAATGATCAATATGGTATGATTTCAAGAGGTTCAAGTTGAAATATTAAAGTAATTCAAGCCTATAGATTTCTAGAATTATAAGAGCATTAGAGAAGAATGAATCCAAATGTGTGTTCATTTAGGTAGATTAGTATAGAAATACTCATTTTCCAACTTGTCTCTCCAAAGGATAAGGCTTAAGTTTTATCAGGACAAATTTTAAAATATAGAGGAAATTAGACATGAAGTAAGGTTAAGAGGTCAAACTGGGAGTGACATCAATGTGATGCCATCATTGGAAACAACCATACCATGCAATGAAGGGAAAAAGAGTGGCCAATAGAAGGGTTTAAGGTCTGACGTATCATCCAAGTGGGATGATATTTCATGGAAGGAATGTGTGGGATGGTGAGATGAGTATGGATTCAACAAGTAAAGGGGAAATTGTTTGATCAAACAAGTCACAATTATCTTAGGAACCATTTGGAGGAATTTGGAAGGAGAGGTCCAAAGAGCTCCTTGAAAATGTTCATTGTTCAATTAAATGAATCAAAATCATCCTTAGGAACCATTTGGGGTAGTTTGGATGAGGGAGTACCAAGACCAACATGACAATATATGGGTCATTAGATTCCACCCAAGATCAACGATTGTGATTCTCTAGAAATTTTTTACTGGAGGCTAGAAAGAAAGGACCAAAAGCCCTAACAATCTAATGTAAAAATGACATGTGGTGACACTCATGGGACATATTCTCTTAATTCCATAGAGATACCACATATAATGATGGAAATTCAGAATTGAAGGAGTTAGGTATGTGCAGGGTCCACAAGGAAGTCAACTCATGAATACCATGAAGGTGTGTACATATGTGTGGCCTTGGCCCATGTATGGGGGATGGTAGAGACATGAAAGTACCCAAGATTCCTACAAAAATATTTAAACCATCTATCAAGATTTAATCTTTTCCATTCCTTAGAGGTTATGAGTGAAGGTCGATAGGGAGGTTACCAAAAAACCTGCAAAGAGTTGTAGATTGTTTGATCAATAATGTGGATGGTGATACTTGTTGAGTGGGAACATTGATATATATCTTGCTAATGGAGTCATCTGGTATTAGTAACTTGGATATAAATCATATAAATCAAAGTGAAGAGAGGATAACCAAGGAAATGAAATATGGTGATAACTAGACATGAACATATCATGGAGACTTTCATTCATATAACCAATTGGCCACATGGGTAAACTATATATTTCACTTGTTTGTTCACAATTTAAACATGTATCTTTGTAAGCATGATACTTAGACATATTTTTGTGTCATGATTTGTTGTATAAATACCATGGTTTTGTTTATTTCATGTCATACATTCAATTATATTTATTAGTTGTGTTTAATGTCATATATAGTTGATCAACCTAAGAGATGACCATGGATAGAGTGATATGGAAACCTCAACAATGATGAAAACTTTCAATCTCTTAAAATAATATTTAGGAAATCTTAGAAAGAAAAACTTTGCAAATTTTTCATCTAATTTGAATTGGTGTTTTTTCATTTTGTATTATTGAAACTTGAGCATAGTATTTCATGTTCTTATCTAAATTTACTCATATGAGGAGGAAACATGTTGCTAGTTTGAAAAAACATTGGTTATATCCAAATACCTTTATTATACTAAATATGGTTTATATATAATCATCGTCTCCTTTGTTGTCAATACAAATGTATCCCGTCCCTTAATAGTGCTTTTGAAATCCCCATATTAGTGAAGGAAATATCACAAATTCTAAAGGGTGTTGGAATATGTTGTACATTCTTTTATTCTAAATTTTCTAATTTTGTGACCTATACTATCTAAACACTTTTTCCATAAATAATCTATCTTATATAACATAGGTAGAAAATAATATGCTTCCACTAAGACATATGAATGATTATTCATGTTGCAATGCTTATCAAAACAATCACTTCTCCCTCCAATAACTCTTTACATTAGATGGATCATTCATTTTGTAATGCTTAGCCAAACACTCACCTTTCCCTCCAATAACTCTTTAGATTAAATGGAGTAAGACTATTATGAAATTCTTATGAAAACAAATAAGGTGGTTCCACTAAGACATATGGAAATATTCATGTTGTGATTCTTATCCAAATAGTCACAACAATAAGTTAAATCTTTTCCGCAACTTTCTCATGAACATGGAATCTCCACATATGTGTCACTGTGTATTGTATTTTAAGATTTTAAGTGATTTTACACTTTGTATGAGATAAGCTAAATGTTGTGATGATTCTTGATGTGGCCACAAAATGACAATATAATAAGACCCTATGACATCCTTACTTCCATATTCCCTAGAGGCAGATAATATGACAACACCAACTTTGTTATTGTCTTTTTTTACAAGAATTTGAAACATAGTATGATATCCATTATTCATGGAAAAAGAAAAAGAACAAGTCCCCTTCTCAAGTGGTTGGCGACCATATTTGATAGGGTTATTGATAAAAAAACAATGATAGTTCCTATAATGAATAACCATACAATTAACATCACACATTATGAATATAATTTCATATAAAAAATAATAGTTAAAAATAAAAATAAAGTATTGAGAAATACATACCATTCATGATATGTAACACTATCAACAATGTTTTCCATTTGTAAAACACCTCTTTCTTATAGCTTAGAAGAATATCTTAGTTACATATATGGGCAGATTCAAAGGACATCTACCTATGAAATGGTTCATGAGCTTGAAATGGTAGAACATCACTCTACCATATCTTCCTTCACATGTAATATATACCTGGATTTCTTTGAGCAAGTGTTGCCATTTTTCCTCCAAGTAGGATCTAGGGATATCTTTCTTCTAGATAATACATTTGTGTTCAGGCTTGAGATAAGACCTGAACTCGATGTCTTTAGTAATGGTTGTTTTAAACCATCTTTCACCAGTCCTAGGTATCTCTCTTGCTATTGCAACAATGGATTCATCAACCTGTAACTCAATTGTTCCCACTTTGGCCTTGGTTCCATCAAAGTTTAAGGAAAATGCCTCAACCAATCCTTGGTGAAAACCTTGTAGTTTCTCACAGAAATTGTAGCATCCAGCATTTCTGAACATCTGGAAAATCTCAGGGTGAGATTCCAGATATGTTATATCATTAATCTCTTTCCTGATCAGATCCCCTCCCTTCTTCATCGGCAAAACCAATTGTCAACGCCTGCAATACAATAAAATCTGGCTTGGGGAGAGACATGGGCGTTGATAGAGGACAGATTGAAGCTAGAGCAGAGGAAAAATGTGTGATATAGGGAAAAAGGTTTGAATGACAATCTATTAGAATAAACCCTTAATAAAGAATGAAACTCAAATCATAATGATGATTGCATCATTCGACCAGGACAGAAAACCACATGATAGATTAGGTAAAAAACAAATGATGTGAGTTTATGGTGATCATAGTTGGCAACAGAGAACTCGGATCTACTAGATTAGGGCTTAATATATTTCACCAAATAATCATATCAGACATACATCACTTGCCCAGATCGTATCATGATCCAATTGTAGTTAATTTCGGCAGCACTTAAGATCATCATGACATGTGTACTAAAATCTCAATTTGATGCTTGGATTCATTTCATACTTGGTTTATCAACTTGAAATCTCAATTTGATATTTTACAAGCTAGTTGAATCTTCAGTCAAATACAAATATGAAACTTGGAATTGTTAACATATCTACTAGAACATATGAAAAATAGGGTTTAATATGGTTTCCATGATGAATTGATGATGGAAGAAAGTGGGTGTGTCACACAAATTTGAGTCCAAAAACCCTCCCATATCGTTAAGGCATGCCAATAGTCTATCCATGACAAATTTCAGTGCATACAGAAACTGTTTGAAAAAATTTCAACGTTGGCCCCATTCGCAGGTCCATGTTGCCGGTGTCTAGTCCTTGTGCAATTTCCGTTCCTCATTCCTTGACCATGGTGTAGTCCCCAAGATCCATTATTTTTGTACAAAAATACATACTAATGGCATAAAATTATCGACAAACTTTTTTCATCAATAGTATAGCAAATTTGTCGCAAGATTATTTACATTCGTCTCTCTTGCGACGATATCAAATGAGGCTTGGATTCATTTCATATTTGGTTTATCAAATTGAAATCTCAAATTGATACTTTGCAAGCTAGTTGGACCTTAAGTCAAATACAAATATGAAACTTGGAATCATTAACATATCTACTAGAACATATGAAAAATAGGGTTTAATATGGTTTCCATGATGAATTGATGATGGAAGAAAGTGGGTGTGTGAGTAAAATTTGAGTCCAAAAACCCTCCCATATCGTTAAGGCATGCCAATAGTCTATCCATGACAAATTTCGGTGCATACATAAAGTGTTTGAAAAAATTTCAACGTTGGCCCCATTCGCAGGTCCATGTTGTCGGTGTCTAGTCCTCATGCAATTTCCGTTCCTCGTTCCTCGTTCCTTGACAATGGCGTAGTCCTTGACCATGGTATAAAAATGAAAGAGATTCTCTTGGTTTCAAGAATAATTTATCCTCTACTGAACAAGTCCAACCACGTGAAGGTGGAAGCTCACATGGCCCCTCCCCTCCCCCTCACATCACTCTCAATTGATCCCCAAAATCCAATCTATAAAATATAAAATAATCGAAACAAATGTCCTATTTATAATATTCATGCATATAAACTACACAAACAAAAATTAATGAAGGTACATGAAATTATGTGTTTCTAAATGATATTTTTAGTCTACCACATACTTTATTATATTGACAACTATTTTTAGGTTTCAAATAATAATTAAACAACATGTAACCTAAGATAGAAAAACGTCGCATAAAACTTAAAAACATGTAATTAACCCATGGCATTAAAAGTAAATTATTTTAAGAGAATAATGCATACAAATTAAAATATTATATAGTCACGTACCTAATCCAACCTCAACATCTGTGTAATCATCCTTAT
>ML780797.1:284428-375184 GCA_009831015.1 Picea engelmannii
AGAGAGAGAGAGAGAGAGAGAGAGAGAGAGAGAATCCACAGAATGGAAACTAGAAAAACATATCTTTCATTACATCCCTTGATCTCAGAATTGAGAGTAAATCATATAATGGAAATTACAAATATGTTGGTCTTATTTAATTTCACACAGAGGATGAAATTCTAAAGGAAATCCACAAAAAAAATACAATAGAGATTGAATCCTTACACCCGTAAAATAGCTAGGAAGCCCTTCAATATGAGTAAAAGAACTATCAAAACTACAGTTTGACATTCATCCTTATGATCCATTAAAAAAACTAGGAGCATAAAATATCTCACACAAAAGTAACCCACAAACACACAATGATTTCAAAATAGTTCATGATATAATATACATAATGTTTACCCTGGAAACCCAAAATAGAATACTAGCTTTCAATCGCTGCTTAGCCTTGATTTTGGCAATCTCTAGTTACCATTTTGTTCATGCTCTTAGTGTTTCCTTTCCTTGTCCAAAATACCACTTGAGAATGAAAGTAAAGCAACAAAAATTAAGAATTAGGGGGTAAAATAAAGGCTAGTAGGAATAATCATTCATTTCCCATTCTTTATCCTTCTTTCATATTTTATTTTTATATCTTTTTATTAATACATTTTCCCTTCTCATTTTCATTTTATATTATTCAAATTTTACTTTTACATTACTTCCCATAGTTTTTATAACGTTCATAAATTATTGAATTGGCATGCAAGTCCTTAGTATTAAAACCTTTTGAGAGTTTGGATTCATTTCGGATCACTTGCATCTACTTTTTGAACATCAATTCATTCTCAAGTGGTCCACAATGTTTCTTCGATGTCTTTGAAGTGGAACATTTGGTCCATATTGTTAGTTATAATGGAAAGTGTGTGTGTCCTTCTCCTTCACCCTAGGATTGATTTTATAATATTGAGTTATACCCTAACCCCAATCTCCAAAGTGATTGACGATTGGGATTAAATATCTCCTCACCTATGATAAATGGCTAATATTTAATTCACTAATGCCAGTAAATTTAGCATTTCATTAAATTAAACTCAACTAATTAATAAAAACACTTTACTTTACCTTTAATTAAAGTAAATTGTTAAGGTAGAAGGATTTGGATGACTTCCACACATCTAGACACTTAGACCTATGCAGAATTAGTTGTCTGACACTACAAACATAAACACTCCCTCTTAGCGAGGAAGGTATTTCTTCCATATAGAACATGATGTCCCTTCGATCCTAGCACAATATCCTTCCCCATGGAATCCCTCCAAAACTGTTGGTATGTTGCTTCTTGAACAATGGAATAATTGGAATAGATTATACTACTCATTAGCACCATAATGTTTGGAAACTTCTCCAGATGCCTAGTCTCCCTAATTGTTCTCCTAGGAGCCTCAACTTTCTCCTGAGCATCATCCCTCATTGTCAATTCAAACCAAATGGGTCTTCTGACATAACTAGAAGGGGCTAAATCCTCCTCCCCACCTGAAGATTGACTCTATGAAATGAAATTATTTAAACTTTGTTCTCCCTTCAAAGCCTTCCTCTCCTTGTCCTCTACCACTTACATCGGTCCATCCAATATCCCATTGGACCTATGAAAAATATTTCCATGAAACTTGTATAACCTTCCCTCTCTAACCCCAATGTCCAATGTTGTGTTAGGGATAGCTCCTTGTATATGTATGAGTAATTTCTCTTTCTTGAACATGAAGAGAAAACCCCTATCCTTCAAAACTAATAATGAGAACAAATTCTTCTTCAGTTTTGGTACATAAAGAACATCCCGGGCCTCCAACACACCTGTTGAGTCAAGCTGAAACAAGATAGTTTCCTCTCCCTTCACTGTATATTTGGCATGATAAAAAAGATCCACATGGGTCACTGATTCCTTCTCCATCAGACCGTTGAATAGATCCCATGTTTTCTTTCATATGATGAGATGCACTGATGTCCAAGAACCAAGCACTCTTTGTGTTGGTGTTGGTAGAGAGGCAAGAGACTAATGAGAATTCATTCTCAAAATTTGTTGCAAATGCATCCAGATATGTCTCTACTGATGTTTTTTTTCTACGTGCTCCATTTCCCCTTATTATCCAAACATTATAATGATGAATAGTGCCCATTGTTGTGGCACAAGAAGCACTTGATCTTACTCAAGTCCTTCTTCTTCCCTAGATGCGAGGTTGACTACTCACCATCACCCTTATTGCTAGAACCCTTTCCTTTACCCTTTCTTGTCTTGCTGACAAGGGCCAAGTTCTACTCTTCTTCATATCTTTTCTTGATGATTTTAGACTCCTCTAGTGTCTCTTCTTGGATACAATTGTCCCAAAGCCTTTGATAATATGGAAGATTATCGAGAGCACAGACTCCCTTGAAAAATGGTTCCTAGGACTTTGAGAAAGCATTAAGTGTCACATTTACAAGTTATACATCATTTACTTTCTCCCCAATAGCTACAAGTTTATCATGTACTGGAGTGGTCCTCATGAAGTAGCTGGTAACGTTGTCAGATCTAGACATTTTCACTAATTTGAGTTTATTTCTCAATATCATTTTCCTATTCAAGTTATCACTCTATACTAAACTTACCATGGTATCAAAAATTTCCTTGGTCGTTTTATTCTTGGATAAAAGAGGAATCAAATGATACTTTATTGCATCCAAGATTACCCACTAGAATTTGATCTACTTCTTCTCATGAGATGCCAATTCTTTTGGATCCATCAATGTAGGAAATACTTTGTCAACAATATCCCAAAAATCATGTTAATTTAAAATAAAAGTAACTCTTACCTTCCAATATAGGAAGTTGGATGCTCCATCCAATCTATCTTCAACTCTTAGACTTGATGTTTCCATCTCTTGATCTGATAATATTCCCTAGAAATAACCTACTACTGGAAATTCCCCTGTATAGACTTGTATGCACTCTATAAGTTCAATGAAGCACGTATGTACACACCCTTCTCTACCGCTACTTGTGTATGTATGCACTCTGCTCTAGTGATACACATGTAAATCCCTTCTCAACCGAAAAACCAAGCTTTTACCTTGTACGATTATTTCCCAAAAATCCTCCCTTTGATTTTTGACTGTTAGTTTATAGATCTATAAAGATATCCTTGCATATCTGATAGATCTGTTGAAAACTGATGTGGATCTGAAATCTAGCTCCCTCTCAAAGTGAAATATTTGTTGCCATGTTAACTTTCTGATCCCAACATCTAGATAAATTGTTTACTAGTGATTTCCTTGTTGTAAAACAAATTTATAGCTCACAAAACAAAATACATTGATTAGAATAATTAACAGAAAATAAATAGCAGAAGAAAATAAAAATGGAAACCAAACTTCACACAACATAAATGTTTCTACCTTTCAAATCAACTTATCATTACAATAATATCAAAACTTACAAGGGCTCCCTTACTAGGAAAATGACTCACTAATAAATACTAAAAATTATAGACAACACAAGTGAACCATAAGCAACTCCTATGTGGTTGTATGACCCTGTACATCCAACTTTCTAGATCTGTATGTGCCCTGTCTCATTGTATACCACATATGTATGAACTTTCCTGCAATGTATCCTACGTACATACACCCCTTGGTTGACATGTGTAGTGCATACAAATCCACTCAAATGTATTGGCTCCAATATATTGGATCTTCTTGTGGTTGTCCCTATTGTCTCTTCTCTTTTGGCATGAGCTGATATCTAGACGAAAGCCTTTCTCCACCTATTCGACATCTCCTTGAAAAAAAATCCTTCTTTGCTCTCTCTCTCTCTCTTGCGTATCAACAAAATGTGTCCTTCTCCTTCACCCTATACTTTCTTTTATAATATTGAGTTACATACTAACCCCACTATCCAAAATGATTGACGTTTGAGATTAAATCTCACCTCACTTGAAATCAATGGCTAATATTTAATTCACTAATGCTAATAACTTTATAATTTCATTAAATTAACTCAAATAATTAATAAAAACACTTTACTTTAACAATTCCTTTAATTAAAGTAAATTACTAAGGTAGAAGGCTTTGGACGACTTCCACATGTCTAGACACTTAGACCTATGTGGAAGTACCTGTCCGATGCTACAAATATCAAAAAACAAATGGATAACAAAACCTAAGATGCTAGCATGATCCAACAACTTCAAATGGAACTCCATGAATATTGAGGATACACTTGAAAAAGTGAAGAGATTTTCTATAAAAGGCATATTAATTGGAACAAGTAGTACTACTTAAATCATGGTTGTTATCTGAAGTACATGCCTCTCCCATAATAGGTCATTCAGGGTTTCATAAAAAATATGAAAGATTCAAACATTCATTTTGGGGGGGAGAAATGAATAAGGACATCCACACCTTTGTGGTAGAATATGAAATTTTTCATTGACACAAGGGAGAGATAATGACACCTCCAAGTGATCTACAAACTTTACCCATCCTACCAGTTGTATGGACTGCCATTTCTACGGACTTCATTATGGGGTTACATAAATTTGGAAATAAATTTCTAATCATGGTTATGATTGATTGACTTTCCAAATATTCTCCCTTTCTTTCTGTACAACACCCCTTTAAAGCCTATATGGTTGTTAAAGTATTCATGGATAATTTATTTAAACTCCATGATATGATGCAATCTATTCTAACGTACCATGACCACACTTTCATAGAAATTTATGGAAAGAGCTATTTCAACACTAGGGAACTCTATTGAATCTTATCACATCATATCACCCCCAAAATAATGGTCAAATTGAAGCTATCAACAAGTTATTGGAAGTGTTGAAATCCCCTTACTCCAATCCTAGGTATATTGTTATCTAGTGATTTCCTTACTGCAAATCAAGTTAGCATCTCACAAAACAAGAACACATTGTTGGAATATTCAACTCAAACTAATCTAGCGGAAGAAATACTAGAAACCAAAAAAATCATGCACAATACACAAAGATATTATGCCCATCAACTAATATTATAATTAAAATAACTTCAAAGATTACAAGGGTTCCCTTATTGGGAAAATGGCCCAAATAGAAAAGAGACAAAGTACATAGAAAACTGACTAGATTGATCTACTACCAAACTTGTTGTACGATGATATACGAAAATGATGTGAATATTCTCATTGAGGAAATCCATTTTCACATCCATATGACATATTATCCACCTCATAAGCTAAGCAATAGAAATAATAGCTCGAATAGAAGCATACCTGGTGACTGGAAAAAACATCTCCTCATAGTCCACTCCCTCTTTATGGGATAACTCTCTCACTGCAAACCTTGACTTGAACTTCTCAATGCTACCATATACAACATGCTTGATATTCAAGAGCCACCTGGAACTCACAACTGACTTCCCCTCTGGTATTGACACTATGTCCTAAACATCCTTCCTCATAATAGAGGTGTACTCCTCTACCATGGCATCCCACCATACCTATTGACCTGTTTCTTCCTCAAAACTAGAAGGCTCAATATCAATGATGCTACTCATAAGTGCCATATAGTTTGGAAACTTCCTTAGAGGATTTCACTCCTAGGAGCATCACCAACATCCCTCAATGTATTTAATATTCACCTAGGTCTCCTAATAGGACTGAAAATGGGATAACTCATTCTCCCCACCTAAATTTTGAACTATCGATTGATGCTCATCCTTCATATCCTACTACTCCTTGTCCTTTGTCACTGACAACGAACCACTCACATATGAATGGATAAGATCCAATATTCCCTTGGACCTACTCTCGCTTCTTAGAAAAGAATACTTGGAATTATTTCTAAGCACACACCCTATGCACAATCACTAATGCTCAATATTGAACTCTCGAAGACATGTAACAATCCCCCTCAGAATTGGAAATGATTTGTAGTGTAGTTGTCCCAACATATTGTGCCATAGCTCACATAGGTTGTCACTGTCATGTACCAAAGCCTAAACATGCTTTCCCTGTAACCTATATAAATTTCCCTCTCTAATCCCAATGACCACTCCATTATCTGAGATACCTTTCTCTAGACGTATGAGTACTTTCCCTCTCTAAAAAAAAAAAGAAAAAACCTTGTCCTCCATAGCTAAGACTGAGATCAAATTATTCTTCAAACCTAGTATGTAAAGCACATAATGGGCATCTAACGAACCTCTCAACTAAAGATAGAACACAATTTTTCCCTCTCCCTTCACTACATACTTGGCATCATCACCAAGCTACACATGAACATCTGAGTCCCTCTCCGAAAATTGCTGAAGATATCCTATGCTCCTATCATATGACAAAATGCACCATTGTCCAAGAACTAAGCACTCCTCGCAGCTATGCTGGTAGAAAGAAAATAAACCAATGAGTAATCCTTCTCAAACTTCACTATGAACTCATCAAGTACATCTTTAATGATGTTGTTTTCGACATCTTTCCTTTACCCTTATTCTTCTCTAGACATTAAGATGCATAATGTCCATTCTTATGATATGATAAGCACTTGATTTTACTCAATTCCTTCTTATTCCCTAGCTACAACGATCCTCCATCATTGTCACCCTTCTTGCTAGAACACTTTCCTTTTCTCTTATTTGTATTACTAGAAAGAGCCAAGTTCCCATCACTACTTCCCTACTTTCTTCCTTTAGAATCCTCTTGAGTCTCTTTCTGGATGCAATCATCCCAAATCCTTTGCTAATCTAAGAGATTTACCGAGCATAGAATCCCTTGACAAATGGTTCCCATGAATTGGGAATACCATTCAATGCTACATTCATGAGCTCAATGTCCTCTATTTTCTTCCCTATGGCTACAAGTTGATCATGCACTTGTTTGATCCTCATCAGATAGTTGGTAACATTATCAGATCTAAACATCTACATGAATCTAATTTAATTCCTTAAGACCATCTTCCTATTCATGTTAGTGCTATGGAATAAAACTACTAAGGCATAAAACATCTCTTTGGTCATATTATTCTCGGATAAGTGAAGAATTATATGATCCTTCACTGAATCAAAGAGTACTCGCTCGACTTTGATCTCCTTCTTTTGGCAAGATGCCAAATCTACATGAACTTTCAGTGGAGTAATTACTTTTTCCACTAATTCCCAAAGGTCATACTCCTTTAATTCCAAAGTCACTGTTTCTTTCCAAGATAGGAAGTTGGATGCTCAATCCAATCTGTCTTCAAATCTCAAAGGTGTTGATGACATCCCTTGGACCTAATAAAATTCCATGGAAATAACCTACTATTGAAACTACCCCTGTATTGACCTGTACGGCTTCAGTGCAACTATTACACTAATACTCGCGTTGTTTTGTGCTATAGATGTGAATTTATGTTGAAACCCACATTTTTTTGCATGAACTGTACTGGAATACCCACACTATCCTCTGGTACTGAATACGATTGTAGTATGGTTGTTTCACAGGAATCTGTCCTTTGATTTTTTCCTGCTAGTTATGGATCTGCTAAGATCTCTTGTAGATCTTATAGATCTGCTATCAAATGCCAAAGATCTGAGATCTGGCTTCCCTTCAGAGCATGCACTTTGATACCATGTTGAAATCCACTCACTTCAATTCTAGGTTTCTTGTTATCTAGTGATTTCCTTACTGCAAATCAAGTTAGCAACTCACAAAACAAAAATACACTGCTGGAATATTCAACTCAAACAAATATAGTAGAATCAATACTGGAAACCAAAAAGCTCATGCACAATACATAAATATATTATGCCCATCAACTAAACTTATCATTCAAATAACTTCAAATCTTACAAGGGATCCCTTACTGGGAAAATGGCCCAAATAGAAAAGAGATAAAGTACATCAAAAACCCGATTGGCTTGATCTATTGCCAAACCTATTGTACAATGTTATACAACAACAACACGATTGTTACGTTGATATCCACATTTTCTTGCACTATCTACACAACTTTAAAGATAAAACTCGGGCTAACTGTGCAACTATTCCAGAAAACCTGCACTGTCCATGGTGGTTTATCCTTTGATTGTACAATTTTTCTCTCTCTTCCTCTCGCCTAGATCTATAGATCATCTATAGATTCAAACTAGCCTTCTAGAAATGGATGAATAAAGTTCCATTTGTTTGTAGCACAGGGACATATTTTGTAATGTTGTACATTACATGAGCATTGGAGAAGAGGCTACATTATAGCAAGAAAATCACCCACATGTACTCAAGAGAGAAGAGATCATTTAGGGAAGGTTCCAACCGAATTCATATTCCTTGTTCAAGAGTATTTATACATTGTAGATATGGTTGGAGTAGTTATACCAAATCCAACTAATCATTTGTTAATATTCCTTTATCATATACTTTACTTTATGTACTTTATTACACATTCATATATTCACTTATGATCCATAATCGAGGGGATCATGGCCCACAATATTCACCAACATGGATACCTGTGCAGAATTATTTTTTTGAACTCTATCTCAGTTATGTCTCTAAGATTTACATATGGTTATTTGTCTTCTAGAGGCTACCTAGAATTATTTTTTTGAACTCTATCTCAGTTATGTCTCTAAGATTTACATATGGTTATTTTTCTTCTAGAGGCTACCTAGAACTATTTTTTTGGACTCTATCTCAGTTATGTCTCTAAGATTTACATATGGTTATTTGTCTTCTAGAGGCTACCTATAATTATTTTTTTGAACTCTATCTCAGTTATGTCTCTAAGATTTACATATGGTTATTTGTCTTCTATAGGCTACCTAACCTCAGTCTCGTTCCCTACAAAATGCTCTACATAATTCTATGAAGGCCACAAAACTTGTTCTTGGATGTGACCAATATCACAAAAATGGATTATTTCACATACTATGTGAGGTTGGTTTATTAAGAAGAAAGTATGGATTCATTCCTATTATATTCCACGACTCCAATGCTGAAATATCTCGGTTTACTTACTCAATATTATTATATCCCCATATTATGGTTAGTCCATAATAGACTATTCAACTTCTCCTAAGTCTCAATTCGTCTAGTAGAAATGTCCAATGATCAATTGGAGCACCCAAAACTAATGGGAAATGAAAGAGGAAAATAAGTTAGGTGTCAAATGATGGGTATGTGAAACATCTCCTTTACTGTTGGGAATATTTATGATTGGATGGAATAAGAGAATCTTTTGAGAAATTATTTGCATGATGCCAGATAATGTCGAAATCTGGGAGCATCCAAATCAGAAATGTGCACTTAACTCTCTATATACTCATTACACATTCTATATATCGATCTTAAACAATCTTACCATCCATAGCTTGACATGTATTCTCATTGGAAACATTTATTAAAGAATATAAGTGTTACCACCTTTGGTTACATGATTTTTCACACCCAAATCAACAGTGAGTTGCATGGCACTAGCTAATATGAACCAATTGTCTTGTTCTATCCAAACTCAATGCCTTGACCATGACTATTTTATGGTATGGTTTAACGTCCCAATATTGTTGTGAGACATGTGGAAAGAGAGGAAAATTCTACAACGATGAAGGAGGCGCTCAATGTCACGACTAGTGAGTGAATAAGGAAATTAGGGTTAGGGTTTTTGTATGGTAACCAACAAGAGAAAGCATAAGTTGTCTCTTTGATAGCTGGGAAAATTATTAGGAATATTGAAACAAAAGAACACTTGGAATTTGAACAACGAAGAACAATTGAATGGGTCTCTCCTCGAGCTAGGGTTCCCACTCATTGTTTTGGCAACAACAAAGAAATGTATGGGTCTTATTTTTCAAGCTAGGGTTCACACACATTGTTTGGATAGCAAGAAAGGATGCATGGGCCTTCTCTTGATGAGCTAGGGTTCACATGCATCTTTTGGACAATGAAGAACAAGCATGTGGGGTTTCTCTTCGAACTGGAGTTCACACACAACACTTATACAGTGATGAATGAATGTTTGGGTTTAATCCTCGAGCTAGGGATCCCATTGAGTGTTTGAACAATGAAGAATAACGTGAGGGAAGAAAAGAAGAAATGCATGGGTATCACCTTGAACTAAGGTGACTAGGATAGTTTTTGTTGCAGCGTATAGGATTTTCGAAGTGCGTTGGGTTCCCATGACCTCTTTGAACGAGAATAACTTGTTTTCTACGAAATTTTGTGATTAGAACTCACTGGGAATTGCAACAATCATACCATCACATCCATTGATCTCAGAAATGGTTGGGATGAGCTATGAAAACATTGACATGTTAGAAAGAATACCCATAAGCTAGGTTTAGGTCATGGCTATGTAAGACAACAAGAATACAAGCATTGGGATTCCCAATACATTAAATGGTGAATATTACTAGTTGTTGAAATGTTTAATCACCATTACCAATATACTCACACACAATAATAATAATAAAATAATATTCCACAATTAACTCTACATCCACTCATTAAGGTACAAAGAATCCATTTAAATTATAACTAGCAAGATATGATAAAATGTAATGGCTAATTTAATCATATTCAGTATACAGAGGAACTAACTCATTTAGACAAGATTTTTAACCTGGAACCCAATTGGGAAAACCAGTCGAATGGTGCTTAGTATGTTCTTCTTCTGCAAGTATTTAAATTTTTACAATGCTCTACTTGGAAAAAATTCCTTATAATATGAGTGAGACTGGTGATAAAAGAAACAAGCTTTGATACTAATTGATAAAATATACATAATAACAACACGATGACGGAAAAGGCATACTAGCCAACACTATAATGTATTCACACCAATGTTACATATTTATACTACAATGGGTGATGCCACCTCATAGAGAGATTTGCTCTAGATCCTAAAATCATGCATGATGACTAGGCTAGGCAATATTAACTAACTTTTAGTCATCACTTGAGGATATATTACTAATATCCTAAATGAATAATATAAATATAGGTAACAATTAGACTTAGTGATTGGTTAAGGTAAGCCATAGGCTAACAATCCCCACTCAGTCACAAGTCTGATCAATAATACCAACAATAAAGCATAAAATTGTATCAATTCCAAGTCTTCATACTCAAACTCCTAAGTTTATCCTCAATGAAGAACTGCTTGAAAAAATGTCAATCTAAATGTTGAATGGTTCATCTGAAATGGACTGGAAGAGAGCTAAGATATGGAAGTGAACATCTACAATATCTAAACATTCCCTGATTGCTTGACAATTTGATCATTTTGCCAAGTATTATAGCTAGAAGAATCTAATGTCTTCTGCTAATTGGTAAACATGTAGTTTCACCACTCTACTATCAATGAATCATTGAAGTGCTCTATGAATATGTGGTTTGGGATGACCACTAATCAATTGATACCATGTATCTGATGGTTTTTGGATGACCACTAACCAATTTTGACACTTTTAGGTGTCCAACAACATCCCAATGTATAATGTGTATGATTCAATTGCGAGTCATTGAACCATAACCTGGACAAAGTCTGCCATCTCTGGAAAATATCACTATGTAATCATGTGAGTCAGGAGGCATGCGATTTTTTCACTTAATGTAAACTCCAATATGATGAGAGCGAACCAAGAGAAGTGCATAAAATTCTAGTCTGACACATCCCTAAAAATGCCTAACAACGCAATCAAATTCCAAGCTACAATGCAGAAGGATCCTCTTGTCCTCTGTTAGGTCGAATGCCCATTTATGTGAACCAAACGTCCACATCATTTCTCTCAAAATCAAAATCAACATCCCAATTATGTATGATTCAACTTAAACTTATTGAACCATAATTCTACTAAAGTCTGTCATCTACAGACCATAGTTTCCCATTTGGAAAATTTCATGCCCATCTAGCATATTTGATGTTTGTTGTTGTCGAAACTTTTTGTTTGACAACCATCTTCAATTCCATCATCAATTCCCCCCTTTGTCAGATGAAAGGAGATACCACAAGTGGTTTCATGAACTATTGTCACTGGAATTTTGAACTCCCCCCCTTAAGGTGAATGAGAGTTACATCATTTTACTCCCTCCTTTTGATGCTCAAGAGAGTACCATACTTTTTCCATTTGAGTACAACAAAAAGTGGGCATGCGGAAAAAAAACACATGTTATCTCATCCCATGAGGTCCATGCTTAGAAGCTATGCCATAAGGGGACCACTTATGTGAGGTACAAAAATGTTATGTGCTACAAGATTGTTCTTTACTCGAGATTGAATTCTTTGGTTAGACTTATATAATTGCTTGGTTGTTGATGATCACTTCCAAGGATCAATCCACTTATAGTGAATCTTCAATATTGGAGGTTTCTTTAGTGTTGAAAATTTGTCTGAAGAATGGTTATGCTTGCCACAATGCTGGAAAGGATGGAGATCAAAACACTAATTCTCCTTGTGACCAACTCAATTACAATGTTGGCACTTCAAACTGTGATGTTGAACTTGAATAGGTGAATTTGAAGCTTCTTGAAGGAATCCAACACTTTGGAACTTGATTGGTCTGGAACAATCGAGAATATGAAAGGTAACTTCCTTCTCATATCCAAGTCCTATTCTATTCTTATTGTAGATGATTTCTTCCCAAGGTATGATGATGGGCTTGGAAAGAGTATTCTGAACATGTTGATTTGAAATCCATGGAAGTTGATTTACTACATGTTGTTGCAACATTGAAAGGTTTTCTTCACTAAACTCAAAATAAAACTCTTGAAAAGTAGGTTCAATACTATCTTTGTCTTTTTCTACATCTGGAGTTGTCTTACTCAGTTACTCCTTCATTGTCTGTTGATCAAAAAAATCATCATCATTATCATCATAGAGAGGGTTGTATTGAACAAAAACTAGTTCATAACACTTCACTGGCTGCTAATTTTTGAGATCTTTGATTTCATCATTCAATAGTTGGGATAGAGATTGAAGAAGTCTAACTTTAGCTTGCATCACTTGCAAACAAATTAGCACTGATTGAAGAGTTTATTTGTTCAATATCATTGTGTTGTCTTCAGTGGTGTTTATTAAAGTGTTCAGTAACTCTAATAATTCGAGATTTCGAGCCATTTCAAAAACACTAAATGAGGTCTCCTTGTGTAGGTAGATCCTGATTACAATTTGACTCAACGGAATAAGGCTTATCTGCAACTTGTTCACTTGAATTGCTTTCTTGAACTTCATGCTCTCTTAATTTTGTTTCACGCTCACTTGTACTCGCTCACTTGAACTTTTTTTTCATTCTTCCAAGAATTTTAGGGTGTCAGATACTACCAAAAATGCACCCAAAAAATTGATTACAATGATTTGAGTTAAACTACTCAACCTTGTCAATTTCGACTCAAAATTATAATGACTCTTGGGTGTTGGGCTCAGCTGAGGATGCACCTGAAAATTACAATTCAACTCAACTTGATTTAAAAAAGACAAGTAAACTTACAAAAGGACGATTTGCAAGATATAATAAATGTTGACTTCAAAGTTGAATTACTCTTCAAATTTGAATGTGTTGTCGATGCTTTTTGAGTCTAGTTCTACTTTGATTATGATATTGACTTGTTCATTTCTTTAGTATTCTTTGTAGATGCTTGATTTGCATTGTTTTTTCTTAAATGGATGTGCATGAGTAACATTGTTCTTGAGCTTGTGTGTGTTGCGCTAAATGATAAAATTGTGAGTTTGTTTATGTCAAAACTAGACAGTAAACAATATAATCCTCCATGAAATTTCACCACAACACACTAAGCAATGTGTACATAAGATCCCCTTATTCAATTTTGGGTGGATCTAGGATACAGAGAAAAATACTTCAATTTTATTATAAGTATCTCTATTATGAGACCGCATACAATGGGAAGGCTACAATGTACTTTCTCCTTCACCATGCTTTATGTTGGCCCTTGACCAAGTTTTGAGGAAACATTGGTTGTGTTTGACCACTCTTGGGACTTCGACAAGCTGGTCGAAGATGGAGCGCCCAGGCGAAGCGAAGATCGCGGGATCTTGCTAGTTTTGTGGGCTTTTGGACCCAACAAAGGGTTTTAGGGTTTATGAAATGGGTTAAGGGATGTTGGCCCATGGTTTTACCCATGGTTAGGCCTTCTTCTAAATGTATAAATAAGTAGTAGCTAAGCAATGTAGATGGAAATTGGATTAGTGCATGGCTACTAGTGGATATGTGCATGATGGGTTGATTTTGGCCTAGTGCAAGAAGTTGTAAGTGCTCTGTGCTATTAAGGATTTGGCTATGTGCCTTGACCTGATTTTGAGGAAGGTAGATCTAGTGCACAATGCGCAGATCACATGTCCACTGCAGAGTTGGCTCTGTGGCTTTGTGCACAGGAGAAAATGAATGTAAGAAGATTGGAGACTAATAAAGAATAAGAAGAAGTTGGTGGTCATAGCCCCACATTGGGGTGAACCATGTATATCCTGTGTCCTGATGTGCTTTGTGCAATGTTGTTAATGTGATTATTTGCTTGGTGTTGTTGTTATTATGAATAATGAACACATATGATGTTGTATCTTAGTGTGTAATGATGTGAATGAATGCTAGATCTAAGATAATGATGTGTGCTAAGTGATGGAAAGTACTTGATCTATATTGTTACTGCGTTGATCTATAATAAGGATTTAACCTACGATGTGAATAAGGTTCAAGAACTAATGCATATTGTTGGCTAAGTTCTCTATTAAGTATTGTAATCACAGATATGTGTCCCATCTTGGTTGTAGACACTTGAGTCCTACAACCCCCCTGCCTCTACCTCAGGTGAGACTTCATCTTCTTCGCAGTTGTTTTCGAAAGGGCTAGTAGTTAGGGTTTTGTTGGTGCGTTGTTGAAGCATTGAACCCTGGGTTTGCCCCTGTGCCAACAAATGGTTCTGTTGCCGATACCTGAAACTGTGATTGTTGGGAACTGAAGAAAAGAGAAATCTATGTGCGTATATCTGTTGTTGTAGTGCATATTATTATACTTGACTTGTGAAGCTCTGTGCTAACAAAATAAACCGGATCTGAAAGAAAGAGGTAATATCTTAAATCTTTGTGCTCTGGTGAAGGTAAGATAAGTGGAAATTTTTTCTTCGAAAGTATGAATCTAGGTATGTTTGATAGATTTTGTCCTAGTTTTAAAGCTAGGACATAGTTAGAATAAAGAACTGATCTGAATATATTTGATAGAAAGAGAGGAAAATATGTTATTCCTATGCATAGAAAGAATTTTTGGACTAATAAGTGGATGCAGGAACCTAGAAAGAATTTTTGCAGATCGTGGGTACATCAATGTGATCCCAGTGCGTAGTACAGGAAAGACTAGGGCTCGTTTAAAATAAAGAGAGGGTTGGCATTGTGTTATAATTGCAGAAGATCAGAACATCTTGCTAAGGAATCCCTTGGTATAGGTCCTATTTGTCTTTTTTGTAAAGCCATTGGTCATGAGGTTGAGGATTTTCTAAGAATGATTGTTAAAGTTGAAAATATGAACAAGAGACGAGAAAACTATAAAGAGGGTCAAGAGACTGAGAATCATACAGAAAAAGAGTCAAAGACCATGTTAATACAATTAAAAGAAGAAAAGGATGATCACAAAGACATCAGTTTACCAGAGATCCTAAAAGAAAAACAACGCATAGTTACAAGGATAGAAGACTACGACATAGACTGTGTATTGGATGAAGAAACACATGTGAACATTATACCATAAAGCACTTGGGAAATTTTGGGAAAGCCTGCTATGATACCTTCATTGGGAAGGATAGGCTTGTTTAAAGGAAAGATGATAACCTTATGTGGAAGAGTTACTAATATACCTATGATTGCTCATGAAATGTCAACAGAAGAGGACTATGAAGTTATTAGGTTTGTTGAGAACAACGCCCCTTTCCCAATTTTACTAGGAAAGACTTGGATTGAGAAGGATTAGATCATAAGGAAAGTAGAGGAGGAAACCACAGAAAAGAAAAAGCAAGAACTAATGGATTTCATAGCTCGAAGAATAGATTGATTGATAGAAGAACAAGAGGTTGAGTCGAAGCGGCAAAATGAAAGAGAAGTAGCTGTCAACTTTGAAATAACACAATAAGGGTTAAAGGACCTATCCATGCAATAAGAAAGTATGTCCACCCAGGACTTAGTAATCAAAGAGGTATTACCTTTGAACCCTTTGAAAGAACATCAGTCATGCGAAGTTACCATGCTAAGAAAATATAAGAATGATATTAATGGAAAGAGGAATCCAAAGACTTATATCATAGGAAAGAAGGCAAGGAATCTCAGTAAGAAGAAAGCCAAGTTAGAAAAACTACAGGAAATTCCAGAAAAGACTTCCCATGAGATAGATCTACAGAACTTGAACCTCACCGGAACAACAGAACAACACAGAATGGGACTTCTCCACGACAAAGCTATATGACCATTGGAGGTTCACCGATCATTACAATGACGCTCCAGAATGGATAGAAATGCAGTTATTGTCGGAAAGACTGTTGTTGGACCGTTGAGACTGTGTCATGATGGACGGATTCATATTTATTGAGGCGTTCCTGCCCGTTGGAGGAATATGTTATGATGTTTCTTATTTAACTCGTTGGATGCTGCTCCGGGACCACTTTTTGCAAACCGTGATACCCGAGCTAACAAAGAAATTATTGTATCACGTTGTGCTTTCTAGACCTCGTCATCCATTTGATTACCTTGCTTGTTCGTTCACCTACCCGATTTATTTTATTACAAGTGTGAATGTCGGGCGAACATAGCGCGTTAGAGAAATCTGTGGAGGAGATACTTGTAGACCTCATGACTGAGAGAGTCATGTTTGTGGGAACACAGGCATTGTCGACTGGCAGATTGCAAGCATCCCCATCGACTGAATGATGTTCTAGCCGCACTATTGAGAAGCGAATCAAGCACCGCAACAATACGGCTAATGCGAAGAAAATCTTGTCGGTATTGTTGGACTACATCCCGCCTCTGGCTGGCACGGTTAACTGTGACAACATCCCACGGGATTTTGAGTACACGCTAATCACTATGCATCCCCAAGGGGATACACGTAGTTAAAACTCAGTTAGGGCACATTACATCTTTGAAGAGCAACAACTTCAACCTCAGAGACAGGAATAACTATGCGATGCTCGTGCCGCATTGGTATTTGATGAAGATGACTGGGAAGAAGCCGCACATAGTCTCCCAACCATGGATTAAGGAGCTCACACAATCCATGATCCTGAATGTAATGAAGATCCCCCACTTTGGCCGACACCAAGAGGTTAACGATTGTGTTAAACTCCTCCTGTCATGCTATCATGGAGGGTATCTATGGCTTGAAAGGTGAGTCATTGTGGATCCAGCGTTGATCCATCTCATCACAAGACTAAGCATGTAGGGATTGGACCCTCAATAGTTCTACCCAGGGAAGGCTGCAGATCGCTCCCTAGCATGGTGCATAAAGGAAGACTATGGTGATGTAGAGAAGGAAAAGTGAGGCTACAAGGTAGCCTCCATCCAAGATGGCGTAGTACACCTATATTGTCAACTTATAGCTGGTAAGCTCATCAGAAAGAACCTTCCGACGTAGGTCACTGGATTTGTTGTAGACCTCACAGGGAAGTGCGTAGAAGGCATGCAAATGAACTGGGCGAGTTACCTCGTCAACGATTTGGAGAAGGAATTCCGTGAAGTGAAAGATCAGGGATAAGAGTTTCATTTTAGTTGGCTACTGATATTGATCACATTTTTCGGTTGGAAAATGCCAGAAGGAGCAACCTTCTTGGAAGTTAATCCATCGGAGTCATTGGTCGCAAGGTTCTCCACCTTGTGGTGTACCAATGATATGGCGAAGCAGTGGCAGTCGAACATGGTGTTCCATGCTTACTACCTACAGCTAAAGCATGCTATTGAAGAATTCCCACAAATGACACCCAACACTTTGCATCAGTACAGGCCATTAGCGAAGTTTCGCGCAGATCGACACTTTATTTATATCACTACATGTAGGGATGAAAGTAAGGAGGAGATGTAGTCCTATTACAAGATGACCGATGAAGACATGGAGGAGCTCACCATAGAATGGCCAAAAGAGTTCCTCGTACCGATGGAAGATGCATAACTCTCTGACCCAGACATCATCGAAAGCCCCTTGGTCACTAGAGGAAGTGCAGAACATAGAAACTAATGAGGAGGACAACGGATTAGAGGAAAGTAGGCATGAATCACCTACAGTAGGAGGAGGAGGTGAAGTGAACCAAGAATAAGGAGGGGAATAAGGATAAAAGAAATACAAAGGCGAAGTTACACCACCGATAATCCCCCTACTAAGGCCGAGACATCGAAGAAAAGGAAGGTTTCCCCGTAAAAACCCTTAGCACGAAAGAAGACCTGAGCCAATAAGCCTCAGTTGAAGAATGTTCTCACAGTGGATGATGTCGATTTCATCATCATCGTCATGGAGGACATTTCAGAGGATATCCTGTAGAGACATGAAGCAAAGAAAGAAACATTGTATGATATAATAGAGAAGGAGCTCAAGGAAATACAACAAGTTATCCATTCGAGTCGCGCAGTACCTATTGCACCTTCTTCAGTGGAAATTGTAGAATTGGGGGATGAGCCCACCCAATTACAAAGATTAGCATATGCAACAGAGGCTCGAATTCATCGAGTCCAAGAAGAAAAGGAGTAGGCTACAAAATACGTGAAGTAATAAAAGGAGGAGGTCTTAGAGAAACTTCGCGTTGCACAACAGGAGAAAGATGAAATTAGGGTGATGTTCAAGGAGGAAAAAGCAAGGATGCAGAAAAAAAAAGACCAGCTGCTTGCAGAGTAGACTGTGGTTAAAGAAGCAGTGACCAAAGCACTTTGCTCTGTGTCGGTCTTGGCATAGGAGGAACTAGATTCAACTGAGATGCAAGTGGGTAAGCTTGCCAAATCCATTTAGTAGCTTCAAGCATGGATAATGGAGTTAGAGCTCCAATAAGTACCTAGCACTCCGCAAGAAGTGCACTATTAGAGGGAAGACGATGCCAGGAATGCAGTAGAAATAATCAGGGAACTGGCCTCAGAATGTAAGCAACTGAGTGATCATAGTGTGTAGACCTATGAGTGCCTTGTAGAATATCTAGAGTTGAAGAAAATGGAAACACAGCTTCAGGAGGTGAAGCAACAGGCATCCACCATGAAAGCGCAGATGAAGCTGCTTATTGCAGTTGAGAAAATGAAGCGATCACAGAAGCAACATGCAGTCTAGTAGCAGGTTATTGACATCCACAGAAAATCATGGAGGTGACACAGAGACTCCAGTCGATGCAGGACGAAGCCTTCACTCTTTTTGAAGAGATTAAAGGTCAAGGCTCGCAGCTATACCAAGTAGTTGAGACAGTGGAACAACGCCTGGAATGGCCTATTACAGAGTAAGTGATTCAGGAGTTCGTCGAGAAGGAGGCTCTTGTTATAGTAAGATTTGCCTCACCATTGCTATCTTGCATAGAGGACCTTTTTCCATTTCCCTATGCAGACTTATCATCCCTTTTTTGATGAATCCAGAGAAAAAACATACATTTTTCCACATATACGATCCCTATTAGTTATACAAGATGCGTATACGCTTGATGCTCCACTGCAGCTCGTGTATATCTGGATTTGTGCCAGAAAATACAAAATGAGGTCGTGTTTCCATGTCACGACAGGAGATCTCTGATCCTTGGCCTTCCATATACTGGAAACATTCCAACTTTGTCCTTCATTTGCATTCTGGAGGCTATAAGAGAACAATTTCGAACTATGGAAAAGAGAGAGAAAGCATTCAACTTTGAGAGAAAAGTTACTTTGGAGAAATTACTTCATATTGAGTATGCATCCCTTTGTCCCTCAAGTCTGAACACAGTCTTCATCCCCCAAGCTCTTCCCTTATTGTTGAGAGGACCTCTTTGCCTCTTTCTCACGAGCTTGCCTTTGGTGGAGGATTGAAGTGGTTGAGACCCAGTTGGAATGAACTTGGTTTCTTGGTTTCGAACCATGCCGACATGAAAGTTTGTAATGTTGACACTTCTGTTGATCAATTATTAATAGAAATACTCCTTTCCCATCCTATTGGTATCTTGCAAATATATGATTATTATCCATGGGTGTGTTTGTAATGCCTATTAATGGATTATGCTATCTAATGTGCTAACTCGTTTTATATCATCACTATATACTTGCTTCACTTGTTTGTTGAGAACTTCTTGCAGGTATAAAGCTTTAGGTAAAAGTTCTCAATGGTGGAACATCATCAAACGTTGGATCGAGGTAGGCCTCTTTCTTGTATCACATCTATCTGTTGTGGTTTACCCTTGTCCATAGAGATTTTTTCCCTTGTAACAGAAATGGTGACCATACTGGCGACCGTACTCGGGAGAGATCTTCCTTCTAAGGGTTGAAGTACTATTTCTTCTTACATTTATCTTTTTCCTTTATGTTTCTTGTCGTATCACTGCTTGACGGATCCTATTCACTCTGAGTCTGAGTTTTCAGCCTTTTACCCTTGCTTGGCCTTGTTTTAAAGCATGTATGCCCTTTTTTCCTTGACAGTCATGTATACACGCTTGTTGTCTCACTGCAAGAAGCGTATATATGCTTTATTCTCCTGAACAGTCGCGTATACCACTTCCCCTTACTTGTTTGCTTGGTTGAGTGACTGTTGGGTAGGATTTAAAGATTGTTGAGCCTTCCTAGGTCTCTGTAGTGTCTTTTGAGATTATCTGGGATGACAGGAAGTCTGTTTGGAGTTGAATTTTTGGGCATAGTCTTTCTCTTTGTTTTCTATTTTTAATTTGTCCTTGGATTTTGGGATGTTTTCTTGGCTGCTTGGTATTCTGCTTGAGTTACTTCTTTTATACACAGTAGAATTCATATGTCAAGTTGCTTATCAGTCCATGAATTTTATTTTTAGAATATTGAAAATACAAAAAAATAGGCATTTTGCATTGGTTGGCATTTTTGTCTTTGAATTTTTATCATTAGCGTAGCACATTTAGCAAAATATTGTATTTTAATTCTGAATTGCAGATTTGAAATTGAAGACTACATTGTTTTTATTAGCATATCATTCATTGAAAAGTTAAAGATAGACTTTGCATTATATCCATATTTATTTTTTGGCAGAGTCATAACACCATGAGTTTCAGTTCCATACCTTTTTGAGTAACCACAGCCAATAAAATTTACGCTTTAAACTAAAATTGATTAGTCACGATTTTATTTTTAGGGTGCACAAACTAGCTTAGGATTTAGTGCCTTGGAATAGGATTTTGTGAGTAAACTTCTCCAAGGAAATTAAATCAACATATGTGTCTAAGACAGGAAGTTGAGAAGTCCATTGTATAATCGGTAAGATTAGGAGGCTTCGCTCACACCGGAGTTAATCACGAGGTCAGGTGAAGTTAGTTAAAGGGATAATCCTTGGATACTCACCTAGGGTCAGAGATATTTCTATGGATTTATTCGTATTTGGCGATCTTGCTAGCGCCTATACCTCTATGAGAGGCGGTGCTTTCAAGGTTTCGGGCTTTGCTACCCTACCCATACGGTGATCCAGACTTATGACTGCTCACCTATGCATCAGTTATATAGTGGTTTATTATTTTCTTGACTTAGATATCTCATAGATTACTTGCAGGGGTCATTCTAGTTGTACCCTGAGTCAGATAAGGGTTGGACAACACACAACCTTTATGGAGGATTACCTCTCCAGGGGGATCTAACCGACTGGTTGTTAAGCCCATGAGGGCCCTTATAACTGATTATGTTACCTCCAAAATTTAGTGGGGAGTCTCAAGTCCCTCCTGGACGAGACATACCTTCTTTTGCGAGGGAGGCCACTCAGCCACTTTAGCCCATTTGCATGCATATTGGTTGTTTGACTTTTTGGTATGCTCTTTGACTACTAGTTGGCCATAGGATATATTTTTATTTTTGGAAGAGTCATAAGTCGTCGTGGAGTCGGACCAGCTTCCTCGCAAGTCCCTTTGGTTGTTACAGTTACCACCGATGTTCGAGTCCTTGCCTTCTAAAAGGCATAGAGTTATCAGTAGTGGTACACACACATCCACTTTTTAGACTTGTGATCCCACAAGGATGAGTACCGAGTCTAGTCTTCAGAACATTGGGAGTTATTCAACTCCCAATCCCACTATAATTAATGGCACTCCTTCGACACCTCCAGTCTCTACAATTGTAGTGCCAGAGGATTACACCGGTACTATGGCTCGGCTTGTAGTTAATGCTTCATCTCTTGCCTTGAACCCTTTTGGGGTTTTTGGCCACTTACCGAGTTACAATGTTCAGACCATCCCCATGGATTCTAGTCTATTTTCTTATGGTATGCCTAACTTCACCTTGCAGTTTTCAACTGCCATCCCAGCTGTTGGCCATAACGCTTGCCTTGGACTTGGGGGCACTACACCTCCTTACACTCCTTCCTCGTTTGGTGGTTCTCATATTCCCCAAGAGATTCCTAATGTAGGGAGTGTCCCTATTATTAACCCCGGGTCTAATCCTTATACGACTAGATGGAACAACCCATCTGGTGGACAAGTTCTACCCTATATCCCTATCCCCTTGGTGTTGATTTTGACCAATACTTTTGGCATGACGAATCCACTTCAATCCTCCGGGTTCCCACTTGGAGGAGATCATTCTTACACTTTGGGCACTCCCCAACCTGGATCTAATCCAGTTGGGGGCAGTTTTAACAACCCCCAGCTTGGATCTAATCCAACTGGGGGCAATTTTCATAACCCTTATCAGAACATTCCTGCTGGAATGATGCCCAATCCATCTTTTATGAATCATCTTGGAGGAGGGTCTTATAATTCCGGACAAGGTTTTGTTCCTCACCAAAATCTTGGATGGAATGCAGTTCCTAACGCACATTCTTTCGTGGGAGGATGGGGTCAGGTGTCGCAACCCCGTATTACCTTTCTAGCCACACTTAATCTTCCAGATTTGTCTAAACTAATGAATGACCCGGTGATTCATGACCCCACATGGCCCCCTGTCCCTACCAAACTTCCATCAGACATTCCAAAGTTTGAAGGTAAGAATGGCAAGGAACCTGGTGATCACGTCACTACTTTTCACCTTTGGTGCTCATCAAATTCTTTGAACCATGGTTCTATTAGGTTACGATTGTTTTAGCGCACTCTCATTGGAATGGAATCACAATGGTACATTGAGCTACCTAGGGGGACATATGGGTCATTCCATCAGTTGGTGCTAGCCTTTCTTAATCACTTTCAATTGCCCATTCGTTATGATGTTGGCCTTGAACTTTTGTCAACTTTACGCAAGGGTATCGACACTCACATCTCGGACCATATCCAGGAATGGCGTAGGCGAAGGCGGTTGGTTAAGACTGCTATACCCCCAGCCTTTCTTCTAGAATGGTTCCTAAAGTCTTTACATGCTCCTATTTCAAAGGACGTTGCTACTTCTGGGGTCTTCAGTGAGGAAGAAGATATCCTTAGAGCCCAATAATTTGATTCGATATATGCTCAGTCTGGGATGTTATACAACCTTCTTTTAGATGCACCGCAAACAAATCAAGATCCTAGACAAACTACCGGACCTCATGCCGATGGCATTGTAGGGTCCGCCAATGTAAAATCCACAGACTCAGCAACGACGTCTGCCAAGGGACTAGCTTCATCTGGATCCTTGAAACCCATCCAGTCGGTGGATGTACATTCCGTGCAATCATTGAAAAACCCAAATGGTGACGAACAACTAGATGGGAATAAAAGGAAAGGTCGAAATAATCGTAAGGGTGAGAATAATAATAATAATAAACCCAAGGAAAAATATAATAATGGGAAACATAATGATAATTCTGGAGAGGGAAAGAAAGAGAAGCGCAAGGTGAAGTTTCCTTGTAAAATTTGTACCGATGACCACCTTACCCACTTGTGCCCCAAACTTGCAGAGGCTGTGAGTATTTTAAATCTACCACCTGTTGTGCTGACGAATCCATTCCCACACAACCAACACTTAGCCTCCGGTTCTTCGAGCACCGAAAATGCGTCTAGTGGAAGTCAAAACCCATAGTCGCAAGATTGTGATCGTGTTTGCATCAATATGGTCGACGCAAAAATTGATATAGACACCCTCTCTCGAGACTATAGCTCTTCAAAATATAGTACCAGCCTAGAAGCTCCTCCTCCACCCCTGGAGATGAACTTACAGATTGAGAAACCAAAGCCACCACCTCGTATTCTGAAAGGAGTACTCAAGCGCTCTACCCATAACCCTAATGGTAGAGCCACCCATAACTACTCTATTGTTGAAGATCTGGGCCAAACCCCCTGTGCGATGTCAGATTTAGAGGTGCTCCAGACATTTCCATCACAAAGGAATGCCTTACTCTATGCCTTAGGAGCTCTAGATCCTAGTGGCTCGAAAGTTATCAAGTTTGATGTCATGGACATGAAGCCTCGCTTACCCTACCATGTGGATTTTCAAATCCATGTGGATTATTCCAAGTATACTATCAAACGAGCGGTCATTGATGAGGGTGCTACCACTTGCGTGATGTCCCTGGTTTGTTGGAAAGCTATCAGTTCTCTGACCCTTTTCAAGTCATCGAACATGTTGACTTCATTTGATGGTCATTCCTTCCTCCCTCATGGTATTCTCCACACCTTTTCGGTCCAGTTAGGTGGGAAGACAGTAGAGGTGGAAGTAGAGGTAGTTGATGAACCTCTCGATTATAACTTGTTATTAGGTTGCAATTGGACCTATGCTATGGTTGTTGTCGTATCATCCATTTTCCATGTACTTTGTTTTTTTCATCAGGGGGAGATCGTGATGATTGACCAATTATCCTTTGCATACTCTATTCCTAATGCATATGTTGGACCGTCGATCCATGTGATCGACAATTCTCAGCCAGCAACTAATAATATCAGTGTCGGAATGTATTCTTCCCTGATGGGTACTTTTAACTTCTTGGCACTGATTCACCACGTTTACGCTATGTCTAGTAGGCCTACTTTAGTAGAGAGGTCCATTCCTTTCCGCACTTCCTATTTTAGTGATCCTTGGATCCTACCTTCTCTGACTTCATCGATTGAAGGTCAGTTGCATGTTGGCATGGATATGCCACTATCGACAGCAGAGATTGCATATCAAGATATCCTTCACTCTTCCACCGATCCCGATCCTGTTACCTTTAAGACAGACGAGGATGATCCCATTCTTATGCCTGTATGGGCCACTTCATTACCTTGTTCACATGATTTCTTAGATGAGACTTTTCCTTCAAACGAAGCCATCCTTGAAGCCATGAATGTTTTCGAGAGACCTTGGGATGATATGCATCATCGATCTTATTTTCTCCCAAGTCTTGAAAGAATCGAGCAAGATGATTTTCGGTCTACCTTGAGTGAGATAGTCGGTCACTTCATAGTTCCACTTGATATGCATGGTATTTATGCCAAAGGAAATATGGAAAGTATTTCTCCTACCGTCTCGATCGACATCTCTCATACCCCTGGCAAAATTGAGAATGTAAATATAGGTGCAGATTGTTCGCCAGAAGAGATTTTGATCTAAACCAACCTCTTCAAATAATTTTGAGATGTATTCACTTGGTCATATGAAGAGATTTCAAGGATCATCCCTCGTATTATTGAACATGAAATTAGAACTTATATTGATGCTAAAAATTTTCAACAACGTCTTAGAGCTGTTAATCTGAGGAAGGCCTCTACTATTAAGGTAGAGGTGGAGAAGCTACTTAATGTCGGCTTCATATACCCAATTCCCTTGACCGAATGGGTATCCAACCTCGTTCTTGTGAATAAAAAGAAAGGAACCATTCGTGTGTGTATGGAATTTCGCGACCTGAACAAATCTTGTCCTAAAGATAACTTCCCCACGCCTTTCATTGATCAGATTCTCAATGAGTGTGCGGGAAGCGATATATTTTACTTTATGGATGGATTTTTAGGATATAACCAAATCCAGATCAAACCTAAGGACCAACACAAGATGACATTTATATGTCCTTGGGGTACTTTTTCATACCGAAAAATTCCTTTCGCCCAAAAATTCCGGAGCAACCTTCCAACGCGCCATGAATTTCTCTTTTCACGATCTCAAGAATATAGTCGAAGCTTACCTCCATGATCTTGCTGCTCACTCTCGCAAGAGAGTGGATCATGTCACACACCTTCGACTAGTTTTTGAAAGATGTTGTTACTATAGAATCCGGTTAAACCCTCACAAATGCATCTTTTGCGTTAGGTCTGGCCGTCTCTTAGGATTTTTAGTTTTCGAGATTGGGATCATAGTAGATCCTCTTAAGGTTGAGGCAATACTTCAATTTCCTCCCCCACACATGATTAGACAACTTCAAGGTTTACAAGGAAAGATAACCTTATGCGTCGGTTTATAGTGAATTATGCCAATATCACTAAGGGTTTCATGCACCTATTGAAGAAAGACACCCCGTTTATTTGGGATGAGCGAGCCCAGAAGTGTTTTGACACCTTAAATAAAGCCTTGGTATCGGCTCCTCTACTGAAATATCCTGATTACAATAGAGATTACTTGTTATATAGTGTCGCGTTCGAAGAGACAATTGGTATGGTTCTAGTTCGGGAGGATGATGAGATCCATGAGCACATCATCTACTATCTCAGTCGAAATTTAGTCAGTCCTGAGCTTAATTACTCTCACATCAAAAAGCTATCTTTGGTTGTCATTCACGCAGTCCAATGTTTACAACACTATATATTGATTTGCAAAACTATTGTAGTCACTAATGTTAATCCATTTCAATACATCCTCACTAGGCATATCATAGGTGATAAATATAATAAATGGATTGTCATCTTAAAAGAATTTGATCTTGACTTTGCTTCAGCCAAGTCCAACAAGTCACTAGTTTTTGCAGAGTTAATATCCAATTTCCCACGATTACACGAGGATGTTATCCATGTCGATTCATTTGCAGACGAACACATTTTCCTTGTCTCGTCGTCTGACCCATGGTATGGAGACATTGTTTTATATATTCAAACCTTGAAGTTCGCTCAACATCTCTCATGAGATGATCGATGATGAGTTAGATACCAAGCCAAAAATTATACCATCGTCAGTGACACTTTGTATCGCTGAGGAATAGATAGTATCTTATGTCGTTTCTTAACTCACGTGGAAGTCGAGTTAGTCCTAAATGACTGCCACAAATGGGCTTGTGGTGGTCACCTATTCGGGCTTGCGATAGCACAAAAAATCCTACGAGCCAGTTACTTCTAGCCCACCATATTTAAAGATTGCATTGAAGCGATTAAGAAGTTTCACCCCTGCCAGGTGTTCACTTGGAAAATGCACTCGCACCCAACCCCTCTTCACCTAGTCATTATCGTCGATCCCTTCACCAAGTGGGGGGTATATTTCATCGATTGCAAGACAACTTTAGTTGGGGGGCATAAACACATCATCGAGGCTGTCAAATACTTTATCAAGTGGGTCAAAGCCATGCCTACTATAAAATCCAATGGGAATACTGCAGCCTTCTTCGTGTTCAACCAAATTATCGCCCGATTCAGTATCCCAAGTGAGATTGTCAATGATCATGGCAGTCACTTTCATAATGAAATGATGGTAGAACTAGTGTCTAAGATGGGTTTTAAAAATGGTCTCTCATCTCCTTATTACCCCCAGGAAAATGGGCAAGTAGAGGCTATCAACAAGTCTCTCAAGACCATCTTGCAAAAAACTGTCATTCGGAGTAATTCCAATTGGCACATCGTGTTGTATCCCGTGCTTTGGGCATAGTGTTACACATTATTTTGGTCACCCTGATGATGATTACATAAACATGTGTCCAGGTTCCCAATATAATCTTTTGCCTCAGAAAATAAACCTCTTTCCACTCTTGCAAGATGAAATTTTGAAAGGCCGTCGCAGGCTTCTCCTTTTACACAGTGCGGAGATCCCTGATTTCATCATGCTGCACTATAGCCAGCCTGCGGGATTTTCGCAGGTTACTATATAGGCAGGTCACGACGATGCTTTAAAACTAAAAGAGGAAAGAAGTTCTAGAAGCTTCTAGAAGTGGAATCTTCTGGAAATATGAGGTGGCGTCTATATGGTTACGATCCTACTAACTTCTCTGATTTGATGGGATCATCCTCGTCTCTTTAACCACCTCAGCTTCTTCTATATAATGGTAGGATTCTCATGGAAAAGGTTAGAGGTACAAGCATAAAGAAGCATAGAGACTAAAGAGAGAATAGATTGAAGTCTGTGTGAAGAATCCTATTTCAAGTGATGCTTGAGGTCTCCATTCAACTATCAACCTTTTGAGAGAAATCTTCATGCAAACGTCAGAATAGATGTATGTGTGTGTCAAAACGAAGGGCCACTGAAAGGGAACTTGCGACATCAAGGTGATTCAGTTGTATCTTCTACCTTTCACTAATATAATATGATGGCATGTCTCTTTCCCATAAAATGATTGATATTTTATTACATGACTCCTTGATCACATGTTTAGGTTGTCATTGAATTTCACTATTGCTTCTTTCATGTTGGTTGATTTGTGTTATTATAGATTTGATCTCACATGAGCATTGGAGCAAAGCAGGATCAACAAAGACATAAGGAAGTGATTCATAAGGTACGTTATCTATTCTTCCTTTAGTAATTAAATTCAATTATCGTAATCTAGGGAAAGCGTATTGTTCTGTCTTGTTTTGTTCTAGATCCAGGTGGATCTAGGGGGATTAGTTCATGTTCGCATCTATCGATTTACCTGTTAACAAATTGGCGACTCTAGTGGGGAGGGACAACTTGATTGTGGTTTTTCATTGGCCATTTTCTCATAGCCTATCTTTTACATTCTATTTCAATCTCTGAGTCTGTGGGAGATCCAATTAGACTCACTGGATTTAAAATTTTCCTAAGACCCTTTGTCCTTTTTGAAAAATTTTCTATTTTATGAAACGGGTCCGCACTGCACCCTATTGGTAGCCCGCGGAAACCTTCCATTTCTGCATCCTGGTGGTTTGTTTTAGTGTGGGATTTTCGTGACCTTATTGACTATTGGCCTGTGGAAATCACTCATTTCCGCACTGCATTATACTATCTGCCCACGGAGGCATTTGAAATTTTTTTGGATTAGGTCTTGATTGCCCAGTTTTTGCTTCAGTCAGCTGGGGAAGGGATTTTAATACCAGTTCTTGAGTGCTTCTTATTGTTTCAACTTGGTCTTGATTGATTTTAGAGATCGAACGCCTCTCTTTGATCTTTTTCGATTCTTGTTTTCAATTTTTTATCAACAAGGATATAATCTCTGGACTTGCGTCTGAGTGTTTGATTGATTAAAATTCTTCATTTGGAGTTGGAATTATAGGTTGGTTACACCTTCTGGATTGTTTAATGATTGGAACACCATTTTCTTGTTTACATTTGAAGAAACTTTTTCTTGTCATTTTGTGTTTTTATCTTCATTGAAAGATTCATTTGGGTGCTTGTCGAGTGTTTTTCTTTTCATTGATTGCTCATCCTTTCTTAGTTCCGTCCCTGTTTGGTTTTTCAAAAGGAAAAAATTAAAGTCTCTTAAGTCTTTTAAGCAATCATTTATGCAGAAAATATTGGCATTCAAAAAATTTGAAAAAGAACAAATTGTGAAATTATGTCGTTTATGATTGTTTGGTACTGCATTCAAAAAGAAGAGAATTGTACATCGTAGTTCACATTGTTCCAGAAAATTTCTTTCTCCCTACTGTAGATAGAATTCATCGAATGAAATCTTGCATCATTCATTTATATTTACACATTTTTGGGTCAAAGTCTCACATAACATTCGTTTCATTCTCGTCTCCCTCTTGAGTAACAACAACCTTTAATAACATTGTGAAACTCTAAAATTCAACTAGTAACCTTTTCTAGGGATTTTTTACACGAACATTAGCTAGGCTAGGGCTTTGGAATAGGCAGTGAGAAACACTCTCCAAAGTACAAAACACACAATAGTATCTTGTGATAGGGAGTGTCCAAATCCATTTGCAACATTTTTTCCTGGGATGCCCTTCTCACACGAGGGTCAAACCTGAGGTTGCATTGAGACTGGAAGAGTCACTCGCCCTGCTTTGTTGGTCTCAATGTAGAGATTGAACATATTATGGGGGTCACTTGAAGGTATACCCACAATGGTGAGTGGAATCCTCTCAAGTATATTTCGAGCTCGATACCCTGCCCTTGCGTCTGGATTAGACTGTCGATTGTTCCCCCAGGAATCACTATTGTTTGTGGTAGCTGTAGTAGCTTATATTCTTAGGGTCTTACACAAGGTGATTGTGGAGGGGCAAGTCTCCACGGTACCTGAAATTGACATTGGCCAGATTCACTCTGGCTCCTTGGAGGGTATACCCACGATTATGTGTGGGATGTTGCACCAGGGTGTAAGTCCATTAAGCAGGTCGTCAACGTAACTTTTCCACCCTAGCCCAGCCCCTTCTTGTATTGACATCGCGACGTTGGATTTCATCACCAACTAGTGACTTTAGAATAGGAAGGCCTTGTTTTCTTGGTTTTGATTCCTATATTTTACTAGTGCGTGTTGTTTGGTTATGTATTTGGCCATATATTTCTTCCATAGATTTTTTGGTTCCTCCAACATAGACCCTCCCCGTCGTTCACGCAGGGTATAGGGACTTCCAATGGAAAACATGGAAGATTCTACCCCTATACCCCCTCACACATCAGAGGGATCTCCTCAATAGAGTGAAGTCAAAGATACCAACGTAACACAAGAGGAAGGTTCGACCTCTTTGGAGAGTTTTCAAATTATTTCCGATTCTATGGAATCTTTCCACATCCCTCCTGGATATGAAAGACATTTTCTCGGGAAGAATTCTGCTGGATAACTTGTTGTTGTTTCTTCTGGAACTCTAACCAGACCTTTTGGAGCCGATGATCCTTTCTGGACTACTGACATAGTTATAATCCCACCTCGTACCGTACGAGACCTTTATGGCTCAAGTGCAGGAGCGAATATCCCCACCATCCTTGAGCTACCCAAAACATCTGTTGTCCAAACAATCTCTCTAGGTCATTTTTCCAGTACAACTGTCTATCTCTTTGCTGGCTCAGAAGCCCAGTCAGTTAGCCCTAGTTCAACCGTCCCCTTTTAAATGGCCCACTCTACAATTCTTCCTCATGCTACGACTATTCCTTCGGGGAATATAGTGGTTAACCATGCTCCCATTGGTACAACACGTTTTGCTAGACCTACCCCTTCTCTTCCTCTTGGGTATCATGCTTTGAATCCTTCTGCTGCCATCCATACCCAAATTCCATCCGGAGTACCACTTGGGCATAACACCTTTTTTGGTTACGTTCCCACGCCTTCCCAAGTCCTCTCCGGAGGTCTTATCCACCTCTTCATGGCGGATCTAGCCCTAGTGGCTCCAATCCAATTAGTAGCACTCATCATCTATTCACTTCCGATTACTATATTCCCATTGGGGGGAAATATTGTGCTGGGGGGAAACCTCAATCCGGGGGTCATGCTCAAATTGGGACGCCTCCTCCTTATGGAGGAAATTCTTAGGTTGGAACTTATAATTCTCAATCTGGACCGAGCACATAAAACTTGTTGGCTCACCTTTGGAACCTTCAAGCTAACCCACAACCCTTTGGGGGAAAACCATCTCAAAATAGTGTTTCAGTACCCCTAAACTATAGTCAACCATATCCAGGTTCTTTGAATCCCACTTGGGTCCTGAATGTTCAGTCCAGTACTCCTTTCCAAGGGAACATCCCTAACCAACCCAACCCCATGGGCTACATGCCTCTACACCAACAACCGACTCTGCCCAGATCTTCGCATTATATGCAAACTGCATATGGTCCTACTGGTATACCGACGGGACTTCCTCCCCAAAGTCACCAGTACCCTCACGTGAATAGACAGTTACCCTTTTTGGCCACTTTGGACCTCCCCGATCTATCTAGAATTTTGAATGACCCTATCCGTTACTCTCCTCAATGGCCTGTCATACCGGCCACACTACCATCCGACATTCCTAAGTTCAATGGTAAACCAGGAGAGGACCCAAACAATCATGTAATGAATTTCCACCTTTGGTGTTCATCCAACTCTTTGATGGATGACTCCATTCGATTACGTATTTTTCAACAAACTCTCACGAGTTCATCCGCGAAGTGGTATATCGAATTACCGTGAGGCTTCTTCACCTATTTCAATACCCTAGCTATGGATTTCCTCACTCACTACCATTTTCCAATCCGTTATGAAATGGAGACCAAGATTTTGAGTTCTTTCAAACAAAGTAAAGAAACTCATATCTCCGATCACATTCATGAGTGGAGACGAAGACATCGTCTAATCAAACTTGATCTTCCTGATCAATTATTGGCAGAATGGTTCACAAAATCCTTTGTGAATGACATATCGAAATAAATTGCTATGGCTGGAGTCATCACAGAAGAACAGGCGATTAGTCGTGCCCAGTATCTCGATCTCGTTTATTCACAAACGGGTACTATTTACGATCTACTCCCTAATCCACCTCGTCCTTCTACCATGACCACATCAATGACCCCAACAGCTTCTCATGCCGTTGATGGTGTGATAGGTACTTTCCATACTCAACCTCAATCTACACAGACCTCTCACACCCCACCCAAATCCCATGCTTCTAATGCTCAAACTGCTCCGATGCCCACCCCTCCCACCGGTAAAACTTTGGAAGTGAACATCGTTCAATCAAATCCTACTGGTAAGAAAAAATATAAAAAAGGGAAGGGTAGGAATAAGGAGGATAAGAAAAATAACCCACAATTCGATAAGACTAAGACACAACCTGTTGAAGATAAGGATAAACGCAAACCTTGCTATCCTTTCCTTATCTGTGGTGATGATCACTACACGAAGGATTGTCCGAGACGTGCTAAGGTCACAAAGTTACTCCAAGGGACCCCAAAACCTCCTACCCCTGTCGTCTTGTCTCAACCCTTCCCTTCTCAACAACAGGCTCAATTGCTCATCCGTGATCAACCTTCTTCCTCCACCACCTCCTATGTACTTATGTGTAATGATGATTCAAAGAAGAATGACATAACACTTACCACTCGTGCCAAAGATCACCCTTCCTCCAAGGCGAAAGTTGATGATATACCACCTTCGTTGGTTCAACAATCTCCCTCAGCTCCACCTTCCAACGGTCCTCTTCATCGCAAACAACTGAACCCCAAAACAGTCCTTCGCCCTCCTCCCAAGGGCATGGTTCGAAAGTCTGCTTTCAATCTTCATGCGCGTGCTGCCCATAACTACAGTATAGTGGAATATCTAGCACAAGCACCGTCTGTGATGTCAGCCCTCAAAGTCCTTCAGAGTTTTCCTACAAAACGGAAGGCATTGTTGAAAGCTATCAGTGGAATCGACCCTACAGATACAAATTTAATAATATTTGACTTGGAAGATCACATTCCAAGGTTACTCCCTCAACTCGCATTTCAAATACAAGTTGTTGTCTCCGACAAGAACATTTGTAGAAAATTTATTGATGAGGGCACCTCGACGTGTGTCATGTCCATTGCCTGCTAGAAAGCCATTGGCTCTCCTCTCTTATTAAATCACACAACACGCTCAAGGCCTTTAATGGGTCTGGATTTAAGCCCTATGGTGTCCTCCCTTCGTTGCCTATTATGTTAGAAGGCAAAATGGTCAACGTTGAAGTTGAGGTCTTTGACGCACCTCTTGATTACAACCTTATACTCGGTCGTAGTTGGATTGATTCCATGCATGCAGTCATGTCTACTCTTTTCTAGATCATGCGTTTTCAGCATCAAGGAAAGGTAGTTACCGTAGACCAACTAGCCTTCTTCAACTCTGACACACGTACCAGCAACATACCTTTCATTACAAAGACACCCCCTGGATATGAAAATGTCGGTGTGGGTCTACTAAAAGATTCCACTATGATGGGTACATTCCCAATCCCACCACTCGACATTCCACCACCTTTGGTTGCCTCGATCAACATGATTTCTACCTCCATTCGTGAAACCCATTCATCTTCTGACCCATGGCTAATACCCAAACTTGGTGATTATTCCCACTATGATGACTAGATACCTTTAATTCCGATGAATCTGCCTATCAAGCCATTCAATCGGCATCCCCCTCTACCCCCTCTCTCGATGATCCATCTCCTGATCCTTTTCAAGTGATTTTTCCCAAATATGAGATGATCATGTCAGTTATGTCCATGGAAGACACTCCTTGGGATGATGGACATCATCGTTCCATTCTCTTCCTAGAACCACACACACTCGAGAGTTACCGATGGATTTTGACCACATCGACCGTATCGACCGTTGTCGTTATTAGATCGGTTCCCAACTCCACAAATGATGTGTTATATGAAGGGAACTTAAGAAACATTTCACCCACCATCCCCCTCGACATCTCTATCAAACCTGGAGTTGTTGAAAATTTCCATATCGAAGCTTCATGTTCCACCAATGAAGTTGTCACATATAAGTCACTTTTCCAAGAATTTCATGACATCTTCGTGTGGAGCTATGAAGAGATGCCCGACATTGACCCCGATATTGTTATACATGAAATCAAGACATACCAGGGCGCTAAACTTGTCCAGCAAAGACTTCGCCCGGTCCACCCATGCAAAGCAGCCGCTATCAAGCTTGAAGTCGAGAAACTTCTTAAAGATGGCTTTATTTATCCCGCGACTTTAACTTATTGGGTATCCAATCTAGTTCCGGTTAACAAGAAACAAGGTATGATCTGTCTCTGTGATGATTATAGGGATATCAAAAAATCTTGTCATAAAGACAACTTTCCTACCCCCTTCGTTGGCCGAATCGTCGACAATTGCGCCAGAAGTGAAATCTTCTCTTTGATGGATTGTTTCTCCGGATATAATCAAATCAACATCTTAGCCGCGGATCAACACAAAACCTCTTTTATTTTTTCTTGGGGCACTTTTTCCTACCATAAACTTCCCTTCGGTTTAAAGAACGTTGGTGCCATGTTTCAATGTGCCATGTCTTATGCTTTCCATGATATTAAGCACATTTTACAACCATATTTAGATGAACTACCAGCACATTCCATGCATCGTAGTGATCATTCGGCCCACCTCCGAGCCATTTTCCTCCGCTGTCGGTTCTATCGTATACGCTTAAACCCACACAAATGTGTCTTTTGTGTGAAATCTAGCCGACTCTTAGGATTTATTGTGTCACGTCAAGGGATCAGGGTAGATCCTTTGAAGGTTGAGGCGATTCTCAATCTCCCTCCTCCTTCTTCACTTCTTCAGCTACAAAGTTTGCAAGGGAAGGCAAACTTTCTACGTCATTTATCCCAAACTATGCTGAGTTAACACTCAGATTTACTCGACTATTAAAGAAAGGCTTTGAATTCGTATGGGACACGACTGCCAACACAACCTTCAAAGCTTTGAAATTGGCTTTAACCCATACCCCACTACTTTTCCCGCCTGATTATAGTCGAGATTATTTCCTTTATTTCGTTGCTTCGGATTCGACCATCTCCATGGTTCTATTCCAAGAGGATGATTCTCACGACGAACATGTTATTTATTATTTGAGTCAGATTCTCATGACTACCAAAGCCAAGTATTTACATGTTGAAAAATTGGCCTTGGAAGCTGTTCAAGTTTTCCAACGTTTCTGGCACTATATCCTTTTACGCAACACCACCGTGATTTCCTATTGCAACCCCATGCAGCACATTCTTACATGCCAGTTGCTAGGGGGGAAATACTCCAAATGGATTGTGATACTCCAGGAGTTTGACTTAGAGTTTGAACGTACTAAGCCCAAGAAATACTTGGTGTTTGTTGAATTGATATGTGACCTTCTCTGTTCTGAGACGGAAAATGTAGTAGAGGATTCCTTACTAGACGAGTCCCTTTTTTTGATCAGTTCCGATGACCTTTGGTGTGGAGATATCATTATATATCTCTAGACTCAGACTTTCCGGCCCGATTTGTCTAGTACTGACCATCGTTGCATACGTTACCAAGCCCGTCAGTATATCGTTCTCGGTGATACTCTTTATCATCGTGGAGTTGACTTCATTTTTCGACGATGTCTCATGTATGATGAGGCTGAGAAAGCTTTGAATGACTTCCATTCTGGAGCATATGGTGGTCACATGTCTGGGTATGCTACCACCCAAAATATCTTACAAGCTGGGTATTTTTGGCCTTCTCTATTCAAAGATTGTATTATTGTCATCCAAAAATGCCACTCTTGCCAAACATACAATAACAAAATAAGATCTCACCCCACTCCCTTACATCCTATAGTTTCCGTTGGACCCTTCGCTAAATGGGGCATTGATTTCATGACATGTAACCCTCACTCGGTCGGGCGGCATGGGTACATTATTGTAGCCATAGATTATTTCATGAAATGGGCCAAGGCAATGCCTACATTCGACAACACGGGTAAAACTACAACCCTATTCATCTTCAATCACATTATTACATGATTTGGAATCCCACAGGCTATCGTCACCGATCACGGTAGCCACATTCAAAACTTTATGATGTCTGAGCTTACGGAAAATTTGGGTCTTCGACATGAAAACTCAACCCCCTACTATCCATAGGCCAATGGACAAGTTGAAGCAATAAACAAAGTACTTATTACCATGCTTCGACGGATTATCATAATTCACAAAACGAGTTGGCAGACAATGTTTTTATCAACATTCTGGGCCTATCAGACATCTGTGAAGTTAGCCACAGGGTTTACACCTTTCCAATTAGTGTACGGTTTATAAGTTGTTCTACCAATTGAATGTGAAATTCCATCGTTAAAACTAGCCGTCCAACTTCTCCCAAACACCTCTGTTGAGGAGGAACGTTTGTTGTATCTTACGCAATTGGACGAAACCCGTCACGATGCCACCCTAGTTATTTAAACCTAGAAGAAACACATAAAATCCCAATATGAAAAACATATCAAGCCACACATGTTTTCTGAAGGTGATCTAGTTCTCCTCTATGAACAAGATCGTGATTTTCTAGGAGCCGAAAAATTTGAGGCTATGTGGCGAGGCTCTTATATTGTTAAAAGAGTTTTGGAGAAAGGAGAATATGAGTTAGTAGATTACGATGGAATTCCTTTGAGTGAACCCAGAAATGGGCTTTACTTAAAGAAGTACTACACTTAGCCTATCTCTACATAAGAACTTGTATTTTTACTGTATCATACTCTTGTGTGTTACTTTAGTGTGTTTATGCTATTTGACTTTTACCCTTGACTACTTACCCTGCATTGTGTTTGGTCTCCAGATGTCAGTGTTTTTGCTACCTTACATTGTCTTCGCCGATGGTGCTAGTCGTAGTACCCGGAATTTAGCTTATGCTGCTTGGGCAATTTATGCACCCTCAAACGAACTTATTTGTCTACAAGGTGTTTGTCTCGGTCGAGGGACCAATAATATAGCAAAGTATAGCGCAGTCATTGAATTATTGACTATTGTTATTTCTCTTGGGATTCGTCACTTCATTATACGACTTGATTCACAGCTATTAGTACTACAGTTAAACAATGTCTATACTATTTGAATCTCTACTCTATTACGGGTATATTTACGAATCCACCTCTTGGAACGTCATTTCAATTATATTGAATATCAACGCATTCCTAGATGTCTAAATACATTAATTGATGCTCTAGCTAATTATGTATTAGATAGACACTTGAGACATTTGTAATTCCAATCACATTTCACATATTGTACAAAAAGCAGAGTAAACCGGTAAAAGCCTCATGTGTATATATATATATATATATATAATGATATAATGTTTACAAAAAGAGTTTTCATCTGAAGATCAAAATATCAAAATATAGAGCCCATGGCCCCTACAAAATGGCATCATGGATGCCTCTCGCAGTAGCATACTACTGCTCTCACTACCCTATGTAGTAGCCGACTACATGAGCCGGATACACCTACATTGTGGCTTTGATAACGCCTCGAGATCTCCTCGATGGATATATTAGGGATTCTATCATCAAGCCTTCCAGGGTCTGCTCTATCACATCATAATCCTCGACATCCCATCCAACTACTATGCGTACCTCTCCTCTCCTCTGAATAGGAGAAGAGCCTGGGGTTTGGTATAGCCCTACATATGCATGATCAAAATTTTTTATTAGTCTTTCGATTGGAAACACAAAATCATCAAATATTTTAAAAAATCATAAAAACGTTGTAAAAAAAAAATTCCTTTCTTACCTAAATCTCCCCACTGAGATCCCTCATGGAGAACAAAATCTGGATCACCCTGAAAGTCTAGACCGACATAAGCATAATCATCAATCATCGGGATTTACGGTCCCAACCAATTGAAGAATGCATCATCATACTTCACAATCCGGCCCGCCACATGTCGTGTCATCAAATCACACAATCTTTTCATTTGTGGGTCTCTCGGGGCTGTTATTCCCCATTCTACCTATAGGCGTAGGTGTGGAACTCTTTCTAGGAAGAAAGATACTAAAATAGACCCATAACTGAACTGTTTGAGGTCCCCATTCTTGCTTTTCCTGAGTTGATTTTTCATGCTGCGTAATACACCGTCACACCAATTGAATACTTGAGGATCCAAGCATTCCATAGCATATTGGAAGTAACTTTGGAGTGCCATGTGTGGTGAAGAACTCCCTACCATCCGTGCAACAGTAAAAAGGATGGTCCCGAGGGTCAAATCTCTCACACCTCGGATTGCTACTTTTCCTTTGCGTCTTTCGGCATCAGGTTCACAATGTCGACGAATGTACTCACTCATGGGAAATCCCCCACCACGACCACCTGTCAAAGTCACGCGTGCCCCACGACATGAAAACCCCGTCAGGAAATAAATGTCCTCAATATCCAAAGAGAGGGCATGAACGCCCATGTGGAACACTTGTTGTTCTGAATCCCACATATGAACTAGATATTCTAGTAATCTCCGTTGGGCTCTCATGCCCTGAACTTTGAATAATTTTAATAGACCACATTGTCGGAGTGCATTCACGGTCCTCAGATCATTTAAATCCATGAGATCATCTTCTTTGTGCTCATGCTCTCACCATTCCAACATCTTTGCAAGAAAACACCTGCATAGGAAACAAAGAAGATCTTTAGCACACTTTTTCAACATTTTTTGAGATTTTTGTTGAGTCAACGTGCACTTTTCATTTTAGTTTTCCAGCCACTGCAATCAAACTTCAAGTACAGTGTGAAATTTCTGCGAGCGCGTCTTAACGCACCTGTGAAAATCATTGATTTCCGTAGGCCCCGTTATAGGCCACTCGCGGTGGCCCTAGCGCACGACTAGCAGTCCCAAATCATCAAACAATCTTGATTTTTTACTATCAAAAACAAAAATTAATCCGTTGAAAATATAGAAGATGAGATGCTTACCTCTTTTACACAATCCGTTTGTTGAATGATCTCTGTGGCCTCTGCAATCCGTCACCGAAGTTGAGGTAAAAAACAAGGGTTTTTGGTAAGTTTTTGACCAAGTGATAATAAAATGGTGAAAAATACTTTTTGCTTCTATTTATTTCTTTTTTATCATTTTTCTAATATATTGTTTTACATAAATACATTTTAGTCAAAAACCCATTAACTCTAAAGGTATTGTAAGTGTTTTGCTCCTTGCAGGAAGAAATTTAGGACCTTGGACAACGAATTATGGACAGTTTTTGTGATTTATTCTATTTTTCATCACATGTACAATTACTTTTTTAGGGTTGTTCAGAAAAACCTCGAGCATAGTCTTTTTTCGTTCTAGGGCTTGAAAACCAATGAGAACATAACCGAGTATACTTTTGTCATCTTTTCATACTCGTCATGGTAACACGAAAATAACGAAAACTATGGAGAATTCTTTAAGCTCTTTTCATGCTCCTTAAAAATGAAAAGATTGTCGAGCGACATTGTTCTTTTCATGCTCGTAAAAGTATGTGGAGAAAACGTTTTATAGGCGATATTTTATCACTTTTTGGTCTTGTCAAATTATTTTACAAAAAAGGAACTGAGAGAGTTATCTTTTAAGTGTTTTTCCAGACTCTATAATCATGAAAAACCCTCGAGTTTTATATCTTTGGACTTGTTAAAAAAAAATTGACAGATCCATAGGGGACCGAACCACTCCTTCTTAGGGTTCGTTAAATATACTCCGAGGGAATCGTCCGAAGGATGAGCTTAAATGGACAAGCATATGTTATCCTCCTCAAGCTTGCGTAAAAATAAAGAGGTACTCAACGGAAATGGTGGGGGAAATTTTGGGAAAGGAATCTGTCTCTGTATTTGTATTAATGGCAGTAATCATCACTCTTGAACATGACACCCCTCTTCGTCATTTGAATCTGTGTTGGGTAATTTGTTTGTCTCTTGTCTGACCTTTTGTAAGTTCTTATCTTGGGTCATCTTTGAGTCAACACTGCCAAGATCATTGTCATGTCATTCTTATGTTCAAGAGAAGTTCAACTGGAACCCTCTATCAAGTTGGCCATCTGCAATTGTCCATTATTACCATGTCGACCTTCCCTATGTCAGTCCCGAGTCACATATGTATTTTTCTCTACCCTAAATCTGTTACTTATTTCATGTCATTGATGGGGGATACATCAAGGCCCTCCTGTGACGAGCCTTTTCTTGTCAACTTCAGCTCATTATCCAAGAAAAAGACTTAGAAATTATTTAGTACCTTAGAGCTTGCATGCCTCAATGACAGGTTTCTTCGCTTTCGACAATGGATTCACATCATTGATCCTTGATCGAGAGATTCTATCAAGTTTTCAACTTCAACTCATTTATTCACACTTGTTGGATTGTATTGCAGTGCCTTGGGGTTCATTGACATCATTGGTGATTTCCCTCGCACTTGTTAATAGTTTTCATCAATGACTGGTAATCAAGTGGTTTCTATTCGTGTTTGACTTCAACATCTGTAATCACGTGACTAGAATCATACTAACGGACAATGGATTGAAGACCCTGGACTTCACCATTTTCTGGTCCAGGTTGCGAAGGAGTATTTGTGATTTTTTTTGACACATAGATCCACCTTGTATGTCTCGTGGCTATGTTCGTACTTGAGTTTTCGATGCATGGATCCACAGTGTATTCCTAGCGGCTATGCAGAAACTTGCTGACATAGATCCACGTTGTATAGTTGGTGTCCATGACCTACATTTATGATTTCAATCATTTGCGGTCTGAACATGGGAATGCTTGCTTAAGACATGGTGTGATAGTATACAGATGCTTGATTATTTGCAGGTTCCTGATTGGTGCGCCCTAGTTCTTGACACATACACACTTATTTTACAAAGTATTTCGGTTGTCTCGAGGTCCAGCCTCATGCTTTGGGGGGGATTCTGTTACACATTATTTTGGTCACCCTGATGATGATTACATAAACATGTGTTCAGGTTTCCAATATAATCTTTTTCCTGAGAAAAGAAACCTCTTTCCACTCTTGCAAGATGAAATTTTGAAAGACCGCCATAGGTTGCTCCTTTTACACAGTGTGGAAATCCATGATTTCTGCATGCTGCACTATAGCTATCCTGCAGGATTTCCACAGGCTTCTATATAGGCAGGTCGTGGCGGTGCTTTAAAACTAAAAGAAGAAAGAAGTTCTATCAACTTCTAGAAGTGGAATCTTCTGGAAATATGAGGTGGTGTCTGTATGGTTACGATCCTACTGACTTATCTGATTTGATGGGATCATCCTCATCTCTTTAACCACCTCAACTTATCCTATATAATGATAGGCTTCTCATGGAAAAGGTTATAGGTACAAGCATAAAGAAGCATAGAGATTGAAGAGAGAATAGATTGAAGTCTGTGTGAAGAATGTTATTTCAAGTGATGCTTGAGGTCTCCATTCATCTATCAATATTTTGAGAGAAATCTTCATGAAAACATCGAAACAGATGTATGTGTGTGTCAGAACGAAGGGCCACTGAAAGGGAACTTGTGACATCAAGGCGATTCGGTTGTATCTTCTACCTTTCATTAATATAATACGGTGGCATGTCTCTTTCCCATAAAATGATTGATATTTTATTACATGACTCCTTGATCACATGTTTAGGTTGTCATTGAATTTCACTATTACTTCTTTCACATTGGTTGATTTGTGTTATTACAGATCTGATCTCACAGGAGCATTAGAGCAAAACAGGATCAATAAAGACATAAGGAAGCGATTCATAAGGTACATTACCTATTCTTCCTTTGGTAATTAAATTCAATGATCATAATCTAGGGAAAGCGTATTGTTCCATCTTGTTTTGTTCTATATCCAGGTGGATCTAGGGGGATTAGTTCATGTCTGCATCTACCAATTTACCCGTTAACACATACCGAACCTTGGTTAAGACTGCCACCGGTTTTTCCCCTTTTCAGTTAGTGCACGGTGTGGAGTCGATACTTGCCATTGAATGCGAAATCCCTTCTCTCAAATTGGTAGTCGAGCTCCTACCTGACACTTCAGATTTAGAGCGATGCCTAGTGCACCTAGAGAGTCTTGACAAGTAGCGTTGAGACACCTTTACAACTATCGAGGAAAACAAAAAACATGTCAAGGTTTAGTACAACAAGTCTGTCTGTCCCCAGTTGTATATCGAGGGTGACTTGGTCCTCTTGTATGACCAAGCCAAAGAACCGCTAGGGGCAGGCAAGTTTAAACCCATGTGGCATGGTCCTTATATTCTGCGATGTGTTCTAGAAAAAGGAGTCTACGAATTGGAAGATTATGAAGGGAAGAAATTGGTCGAGCCCAAAAATGGGCTCTACTTGAAAAGAGATTACGCTTGAGCCCTGGGCTTGGGTGAAACATTTTGTATACTAATGTAAATTTAGTGTATATACATCTTTTTTATTTTTGTCTTCGGCTTGCTTATTGAGTTTTCCCTTTTGGTTGGAAGATGTCAACGGAGTCTTCGGTCTACCTAGGATTCGCAGACGGAGCCAGACGTCATACACGAAACTTGTCTTCCTCCGCTTGGGTGATTTACTCACCCGAGGGTCTATTGGTGTTTTCAGGTGGCATATGCCTAGGGCCATCCACGAACAATGTGGTCAAATATAGCGTCGTCATAGAACTTTTGCGCGATGCTATCTCACATGGTATTCTCTCTCTAGAGGTTCACCTGGACTCTTGGTTAGTCATATGTCATTTGAACAACCATTACCATGTGTGTAATTTGACGTTACTCCTTCGATTCCTACGGGTACGTCTTTTGGAACGATAATTTGATTTTATTACATACTTTCACATTCCTAGAAGTTCTAATCATGTATCCGATGCCTACGCTAATTATGTTTTAGATTGGCATTTGTCACATTAATAAAGCAAAGAATACCATTAAATCAATGTACACATTGTAATATATGAGTAAAGCTGAAGATCCCTCTTTATATATTTCCAAAAAATATGGTGTTTATATTACAAAATTGGGGCTAAAACCCTCAAAATACATATACAGCCGATATACATGTCCCATGACATCTACGCCTGTGGCACCAGATGTGTATCATTATAGAAAACCACGATGTTTGTGAGATGTCGGAAGAGTCGTACCCATTCTCTAGGTACACCGACAACCTGTCACTGCATGGCTTCAGGTAGATCCTCCACCTGAACCATAGGAATCCTCTGTGTCAAATGAGACAGGTTACCCTGCACGTTCTGTAGGACTCTCTCTGCTTCTCCTCCAACTACCTCATCTCCCCAATGCCTCCACCTATGTCGTAGGAATCCCTTTGGCCGTTGCAGACCCACATATGCAATCACACAAGTATCGAGTTAATATTTAAAGCAACATCCAAAAATATTTTTGTTCTCTTCAATACAAAAATACAAAAAAATGAAATATATAAAAACTTTTTACCTATCGCAACGTAGGCGGCTCCTGGTGGAAGCGACATATCAGGATCTCCTCTGAAATCAATTCCTGCATAGGGATAGTCGTCTAGAGCTATGATTTGTCTCCACCACTAGAAGAAAAAATCATCATTGTAGAGTGTCACCACCCTACCTCCCCCCTGTCGTCTCATGACCTCGATCCATCACACCATAGCTGGATCACGTGGTCCTCTAGGAATGATCTCCACTCTAGGTCCCAGACCTGGGACTTGCTTGAAAAAGAAGCTGCAAAGGATAGAGGCAAACCCAAAGTTTTGCTTCCCCCCCTGCTTGCACTCTGTCAACTGACCTTTCATGTTGGTCAGTAGTGAGGTACACCAATCGTAGACAGTGGGTCTCGCACACTCCAGTGCATAGGACATAAGTGGTCTCGATGCTTAATGCAACGAGGATGATCCTATGATCCTGGTAAGCACAAGCACAATAATATTCAGGCTGAGGTTACCTATAGCCTGGATAAGGATTGGACTTCCTACCATGGGAGTCCCTGCAACACAGTGGGCCTCGATGTATTCTTCGACCTTCATCCCACTTCCTACCCTGCGTGACTTGAGGTCCACAACCTCTCCTTGACATGAAAGTCCAGTCAAGAAGTAGATGTCCTCTACTTCGATCCTTAATGGTTGTCCATCAAGGATAAATCTCTCACTATCGGGATCCCAATAGCCCACTAGCATTTCCAACAACCTCACTTGGGCCCTCATTCCTTTGAGAGCCAAAAACTTGTATAAACCACATATTTTTAAAGCTGCTTAAGCCACTGGGTCTCGATCCACTGTTGCATATACCTCCTCATGCTCTCGCTCTCTCCATTCCAACACCATCCTACAAAAAAACAAATCATTTTTGTGTTAGAAACATCTTTTTTTTTCCATTTGTGCACGTATACGCAGTTTATTTACAAACAGTCGTGGGTAGGGCATGATATATGCCCCATGTGGTTCACACAGGGGCATATATCTAGTCATATACGCAACTTATTTAGAGAAACCTGTGTATACCGAAAAACCCAATTTGCACCCTTAAAAACTAACAAAATAGAACCTAACTCAAAAATGTAAACCATTGAATTTGAAGAGGATGGGATGAAGAGTTACCTGGTCCAAACGGTGTGTGATTCTTTTGTCGATTTCTCCCGCGATCGTCGTTTGAATTTTGGAGGTGTTTTAGTCCAAATTGCACTATTTGGGTAAAAATGAAAATGATACAGTAAATTTTTATTTTATTACTATTTATAAGCCATTTTTTACCCACTTAATATAGTTTTCTGCTATTGTTTTGTCTAACGGACTAATTCAAGAATGGTTTTAAGCTGGTTTTTGTAGTTTTGACTCAATTTTGTTGTGAATTTCAATGTCATGGTTGGTCGTTCGTCTCCTCAGACAGGTATATTCATAACCTAGCATATAAAATAGGTATCTACTCCATCATGCATTTTTTTGCATTATCCTTCAACTACCACTTTTTACACCTTAGGTACGATCCCATTTATTGTGATGCATAAACCTCCATCTGCTATTGATAGCATCGTTAATAAATGGTAGAGACTTACCAAACATGGGTACCCTAGTTATAACCTCTTTTTCATTTGGTACCCATGCCGAGTTTTTTTCTTAGGACCGGGAGTCCATTATAATTCAATATGTGACTTTACAATGAGCCTCATTTCTCATTCATGCACACGTGGCCTTATTACCCGTGAACTCCCAATAACGAGTCTTAGTTAAGCTCTTTTCCAACTCGTCTAAAAACTGAAAAGATCATCGAGTGATTTGTCCCTTTCACACTCGTTAAAATTGGATTTGAAAGATCATGAGTCCTAGTTAGGCTCTTTTTCGACTCGCTATCAAAAATAGAAAAGATTGCCGAGTGAACTTGTCTTTTTCACACTCGTAAATTGGATTTGAAAAGACGTCTATTTGGCACAAGTTTAACCCTTTTTCACACCAAGTAGACTAAAAGATATAAAAAAGGACATTTTTTGGCATTAAGTTGTGATTGCATCTCATGCCCTCGCTTGTTGTATTGAGCCTTTAGTAGGTTCTTGCTTTGCGTTATAAATCGTTGCCTAAGGAGTTTGCATCCTCAACCAAGCAGAGCCTTGTTTTTATCCTTCGCAATTTGACACCCTATACCTTGGAGGGAATATCACCCCAAGTGTCCATCTCCCGCATTCATTTCCTTGCATTGAGCATAGGTAAGTTCCACTGCTGGAACTAGTTTTTCTTACTTGCGACACTTGTTCCCTCCTCTGTATCATAGCATTCATTTGTTATGAAAACACAAAAAATATGGGTGGGAATGGAATACTATATTGTAATTGGCAGTAGTTGTGTCGCCTTTGAACAAATCACAAAGTTATTGAGTCATTTTTGTGTCATCATAATTTTGGGTTTAGCATGGCCTTAGGAAGCTAATCTCGCTACAAAGTTTTCTCTACCGATTGGTTACTCTTCCAGTCCCTATAGAGAACATTATTGATGCCTCTTGCATCTAATTGTCACATCATTGAGTCCATGTTGTCGGGGTCCACCATATGCCTCATGTTCTTGTTCAAAGGAATTCTATCAACCTGTGTCGGCCACTCCTCATAAATATTGACTTTACATGTTAGCCATAACCTCAGTTTGTCTCAAAATCACATGATACTTTGGTTTTATCATGCACCTTGGCCCTACTTTCATCATTGGTAGGTCACCTTGAACCCAACAATCGACATTTCATCATTGGTTGTTGACTGGGGCATTTCCCTTATGTTCGACGGTAAGACATCTATTCACACTTTGGGATTCTTGTAGTGTCTTGGATGCCATTACCCTTATTGGTGGTTTCCTCGCCTTTGTCAGCATTTTTTCATCATTGGCTGCTACTCAAAGGGTCCTTTTCGTGTACCTCTTGCATTTGGCACACATGAAAGACGCACAGGGTCATTGGTTCGTGAACATGTTCTTCATTTGATCTCTAGCAAATCATGAAGCTCTTGATTTGTTCCTCATGCCGATTGATGAGAGATTCCTCAATTCTCTCCTTTCAGCGAGTCTCTTTCCATTGACTTCAGCTCATTTATTCTGGATACGAGACCTAGAGTTTTATGAGTACCTTGAGGCTTGCAGTCATTAGTGGCAATATCTCTCACCATTAACAGATGGGAATACATCAATATATCCTAATCAATGGATCTCTCAAGTGTTCGAAACCAACTCCTTTATTCACATTTGTAGAGATGTACTCAATGCCTTGATACCTACTTTCATTATCGATAGGTTGTCTCAAGTTTGTTAACAATATACTTCAATGACCAGTAATCAAACGATGTCTCATCGTGTTCGACCTCAACTTATTTATTCACATGATGTAGACTTGCACCATTGGTAGATAGTGTAGAAGACTTGAAGACACCACTATGTGGTCATAACTTTCCTAAGTTGTTGCTTCCATTTCATTGGACCAATACCTATTTGACTTCAGTGATCATGGGAGATCAGATTGTACTCCATGGTATACAAATATCTTCAGATTGATTTTTGAGACTGGTTTCACTAGGCCTTGCTCATGACTATGACAACTTTTGGCATATAACCACATTTGTATTTGCCTATTCATGGCCATGAACACTTGTTTGGTATATTTTCCACATGGATTTGCATTATATTCTTGGCAGCCATGCATGCAAAGTCAGTACATAATGTAATGAGCAATTGAATTCATCCAGCTGGTTCTCTACCACTCCACTTCTGGGTTATTTATAATGTATTTCGGCCATCACAGATACTCCTCTGATCTCACACATTAGGGGGCACTTGTTATAGCAATATTTGCCTCACCATTGCTATCTTGCATAGAGGGCCTTTTTCCATTTCCCTATGCAGACTTATCATCCCTTTTTTGATGAATCCAGAGCTAAACCATACATTTTTCCACATATACACTCCCTATCAATTATACAAGATGTGTATACGTTTGATGCTCCATGCAACTCATGTATATCAGGATTTGTGCTAGAAAATACAAAATGAGGTCGGGTTTCCATGTCACGACAGGAGATCTCTGATCCTTGGCCTTCCATGTACTAGAAACGTTCCAACTCGACCCTTCAGTTGCATTCTGGAGGCTATAAGAGCACAATTTTGAACTATGTAAAAGAGAGAGAAAGCATTAAACTTTGAGACCAAAGTTACTCTGGAGAAGTTACTTCATATTGAGTCTGCATCCCTTTATCCCTCAAGTCTAAACACAGTGTTCAACCCCCAAGCTCTTCCCTTATTGTTGAGAGGACCTCTTTGCCTCTTTCTCATGAGCTTGCCTTTGGTGGAGGATTGAAGTGGTGGAGACCCAGTTGGAAGGAACTTGGTTTCTTGGTTTCGAACCATGCCGACACAGAAGTTTGTAATGTTGACACTTTTGCTGATCAATTATTGATAGAAATACTCCTTATCCATGGACGTGTTTGTAATGTCTATTAATGGATTATGCTATCTGATGTGCTAACTCCTTTTATATCATCACTATATACTTGCTTCGCTTGTTTGTTGAGAACTTCTTGCAGGTATAAAGCTTTGGGTCAAAGTGCTCAATTGTGGAACATCATCAAATGTTGGATTGAGGTAGGCCTCTTTCTTGTATCGCACATTAGTCTATATATCATATGTTGGAATTGAGTTGATTTCTGCAGTCACATCTGTTTGTTGTGGTTTACCCTTAGCCATAGAGACTTTTTCCCTTGTAACAGCTCTAGCAAAGAAGCAAGTCAAGGCATATCAAGCTAAGCTCAAGGACTTCGAATCAACACTGCCCATATCTGAGTGACTTGGGACGAGTCACAGGTGAGTGTTGGGGGCATGTTGGCCCTTGACCAAGGTTTGAGGAAACATTGGTTGTGTTTGACCACTTTTGGGACTTTGATAGGCTGGTCAAAGATGGACCGCCTCGGCAGACAGGAGATCGCGGGATATCATTGGTTTTGTGGACTTGTGGACCCAACAAAGGGTTTTAGGGTTTATGAAATGGGTTAATGGATGTCATCCCATGGGTTTACCCATGGTTAGGCCTTCTTGTAAATGTATAAATAAGTAGTAGCTACGCAATGTAGATGGAAATTGGCTTAGTACATGACTACTAGTGGTTATGTGCATGATGGGTTTATTTTGGCTTAGTGCAAGAAGTTGTAAGTGCTATGTGTTATTAAGGAGTTGGCCCTATGCCTTGACTAGATTTTGAGGAAGGTGGATCTAGTGTGTGGTGCGCAGATCACCTATCCATTGTGAAGTTGGCTCTGTGGCTTTGTGCACAATAGCAGATGAATGTAAGAAGATTAGAGACTAATAAAGAAGAAGAAGAAGTTGGTGGACGTAGCCCCACACTAGGGTGAATCACGTATATCCTATGTCCTGATGTGCTTTGTGCAATGTTGTTTATGTGATTATTTTCTTAGTGTTGTTGTTATTATGAATAATGAACACATCTAATGTTATATATTAGTGCGTAATGATGTGAATGAATGCTATATATGAGCTAATGTTGTGTGATAAGTGATCGAAAGTACTTGATCTATATTGTTACTGCATTGATCTATAATAAGTATTTAACCTGCAATGTGAATAAGGTTCAAGAACTAATGCATATTGTTGGCTAAGTGCTCTGTTAAGTATTGTAATCACAGATCTGTGTCCTAGCTTGGTTGTAGATACTTGAGTCCTACAACCCCCCCTGCCTCTACCTCGGGTGAGACTTCATCTACTTCGTAGGTGTTGTCGAAAGGGTCGGTAGTTAGGGTTTTGTTGGTGCATTGTTGAAGCATTGAACCCTAGGTCTACCCCTGTGCCAACACTTTAACAAGGCTTTCAATTCATAATATTTCTCTTCTACTCTCAAAGACTTAAGAAAACAATAAATGTCTTCTCAAAAAATGAGTTTCTTACAACCTCAGTTCATCACTCAAAATTTTTCTAAGTCATAAAGAAATAATGAACATCTCTTACTCATGCTCACTCTCATTTCCTAATGAGCAAAAAATCTTACATTTACTCACCTCCATATTTTTATGTTAAAAACATTTATGGTCCTTCATCTAGTCCTTCATCTGGTCCTCAATCTGGTCCTTCATCTGGTACTCAATCTAGTCCTCAATACAGACCACGATATCAAAAAATATTTTGCAACGATTTTGATAATTTAATTATCAATTGAAAAACTGTCCATAAAAATCGCGTTAAAGGGTCTTCAAAAAACGAAGACACGCAACAATCAAAGAACCTCATATTGTGATGCACCTCAGATCTGTTGGGAGAAGATCATGCTTCTATGATTCGTGGCCTCTACTAGCAAAGGAGATCACATTTCTTCAAAAAATCCTCATCTACAACAACAGAGATGTCCAACAGGGGGCAATTTTCAACCATGTGTTGAAAATATACTTGTACCAGATACCAGATCAAATTTGTGGGATACCAAATCAAAAAAGAAAAATCGAAAATACTAGATCCGCCTGTGTTGAATATCGATTGCCATTCATATTTCCTTTCTCTTACTCCTAAGGGGTTTCTTATGTTTACTTGAAGGCCTAGTTATGATATCTGATCCAAATCGTAAGTGGATGTGTTGGGTAGGTCCAATACTTAGTAACTGAGTGCTGGAATTTCTGCGATTATTTTCAGCATATTTGCATATCACAAATATGCTAGAGAAATTTGTGAAATTCTTGAGATCTGGTTATGGGCACAGAGAAATTTTGTGGATAGAATCTCATCAACAAAAACTCAATCGAAAAAAACTGAAGATACCCATTTGGGTAATAACCTAAGCGTTCCATTTTCAATCTCTATCGTAGAAAACAAAAACTTATGTTCATAGAAAAAAATTCTTTCATTTTCAGCGTTTGTTTTCCATTTTGAGACGAATTTTATCAACAATTTTTTATATTTAAACATTGATTTGTCAAATCAATACCTAGAGGTATTTGATATATCTATAAAATCCCTTTCCAATGCTATGCTATATGCTTAATTTGGATTTTTACAGAGGCCGAAATTTGCATTTTAATGGCTACATATTCCGCAATTGGACAAAATCTGTTTATTACGGGATGAATACCTTTAAAAAAAACCTGAATATTGAGAAAAAAAAAATACCCTTTGGTGCACCTTGGAATTTAGTTTCCAACGCAACTGAAATTGTGAAAAACAGATAAATATTGGAAGACAAATCTAATTTTTACCAACAGGGACTCCAAAATCAACGAATTTCCCCTTCAGTAATGTCTTATCCTTGGATTGCATGTAATTCCAGTGCTTCATATTTTCTTCATTCTCTACCCACCAGATTGATCGCTAGATCAACAGTCTATTCTCATCTTTGAAGACATTCCTTGAAAAATAAATCCAAACTAAAAACAGATCTGGTCTGCATTATAGTCCTCAATACATTCCATGATACAGTCCTTGGTATGGTCCATGATACAATCCTTGATATAGTCCTTGATACGGTCTGCGATACAGTCCTCGATACGGTCTGCAATACAGTCCTCGATATGGTCCTTGATACGAAACTGCACTCAATACCGTTGCTCTTCCTTCACAATTTTCACCATGGCTCTGATATTATCACCATGGCTCTGATACCAATTGATAAAACAAATAAGATATAATAACAATTGATAAAACAAATAATCTCTGATACTAATTGATAAAATATACATAATAACAACAAGATGACGGAAAATGAATACTAGCCAACACTCTAATGTATTCACAACAATGTTACATATTTATAGTATAATGGGTGATGCCACCTCATAGAGAGATTTGCTCTAGATCCTAAAATCATGCATGATTACTAGGATAGGAAATCTTAACTAACTCTTTAGTCATCACTTGAGGATATATTACTAATATCCTAAATGAATAATACAAATATAGGTGACAATTAGACTCAGTGATTGGTTAAGGTAAGCCATAGGATAACAAGTGAAGAAATAGGGATATATAGGGGGCAAGGGAAGGCCAACAACCATGGATCTTCACTTCTCATTCCTTATCCTTCTCTCCTATCTATTTCCTTTCCCTTTTAATTATTTTCTTCAACTTTTCAATTACAGGCTCATTTGGATTATTCCACATTAACTTGCATTGTTTTACATGGCTTTCATAATTTTGATTAATTGTCAATTTGTTTTGCAGGTACTGAGTCTTATCCATTCTTCATTTTGGATTTATTTCGGGTTACACCTCCCCATTGAGAGGATTTTTGGTCTCCAAAATATCTAGGAAACCAATCTAGATCAGTGTTGTTAACTTCTCTGAAACGTGGCTCTGACACTAGCTCCTAGCTTCAACTCTAACTCTAGCTCTCGCTCTGGGTCATGACTCTGGCTACTAGCTCTGGTCCTTGACTATGGCTCTGGCTTTGATTCTGGCTCACTTGTTCCTACAATGCAACAACCTTTTCACTGACTCTTAGATTTGAGAAATCTTGGAATTCAAACTCTAGGCTCAACACTCATTCATCTCCCTCTCCAACTTGGAGATAATCCATCTTGGCTATCAACGAAGCCAAGTATAATGTTGGTCTATTCAATGTGACCCTATAATTCTACCATCACATAGCAACTCCTCAAGTATGGTTTCATTCCTCTCCTAGGATCAGTGGCTTCCTAGCATGGAAACAATTCTCTGGTGCATGCACATACTTGCAAGAACTTCCTGAGTTCTCCAAACACCCCCAATATCATTGAACTCTGTGCATCACTCTTTGGCACATGTATAATAAGGGGTTCTTTGGATTTAATATTGTACACAAGAAATGTATTTTGTTTTCCCTTGTCATCAACCTATTGTCCATCTCATCGGTGATGCAGACTTCGTGTGTTGTTATCTTTCCTTGGATGACTTCTGCCACTTGGATTGAAGAGGCAGGCCACTCTTCATCTTCCATAGTCTTCATTCTCCATACACTTCTCTTCACTGTGTGGTTTTTAGGGTGAAGCTTTCGATGAATTCACTAACACTTTGTGTCCCAATGACCACTTAAATTTCAATGTGGTATAAGTTCTTGTTGTTGTTACAAGGAATTATTGACATAATCCTCCTCTCTGTGTGCCTTTGTGTTTGTTGTCGGGTTGCAGAATCCTTCTTTCAATTCAAATTATGGAAACGCTCAAGTCTGGGGAACCCAACTTTCTTCTCCCAGCATGATTTCTCAAAATGACCTTTCTTTCCACAGAAGGATCATGCCTCTACATACCAACAATTTCCTATTGTATGACCTCTCTTCTTGTAGTAGTGACACACACAAAATATTTTTTTTAATGTGGACCTCCTGGTCTTCTTTTTCTTCTTTCTTTTGATGATTGGTTTGCTATTGTCTCTAAGTGCATGTGTGAGATGATCCTCGGAAATCTCCTCATTACTACTCTACTTCAATCTACCACAAGGTTGAGTTGGTGGTGAGATGACACCTTCACTCACTTTTGTTTCTCCTTCTCTTGATGATCAACCCAACTCCGACATGTCGTTTTTCTTCACGAAAATGGTTTTATTCATGGCAATGGAAGTTTCACTTCTACTATCAAATCCTAGGCCTTCATGCTTGGCCTAGGGTGTGACTACAATGGGAATAAATATTCCTTGTCTCCTCTTGCCTAACCCTTGTCCATCATAGCCCATTTTTCTTAGATTCTAGAACCAATACCTCTAGTATTCTTCTAAAATTCACCAAGCTCCTCTTGAGATATTTCTATTGAAGATAAGCTTACCAAGTTGGTCTCAATGATGGTGGTAGAATCTATAGTGAAAATTGAAGTTTTCCTTGCTCCTTTATTCTCTTGGTAAACTGTTTGAAGCCTTTCCAAGGCCTTCTCCTTATCTACCAAATCTTGTTGCAATTGCATCATCATCTACATGAACCTATCCTCTTGTTAGCTATCCAATTGGATGAAATTTTCACCAAGGTGTGAAAGTTGTGCTATGTTCTTGTCCCAATATGACATGATTGTTTTGAGGGTGTCTTGAAATTATTCAAATGTCTTATTGAGAAATGGAAGCAATTGGGAAGAGGTCTCCAAGTGCTTATCCATATTTTCCATCCTCTTTTTAAACATCTTAACCTACACCTTCAAGCTCTCATTTTCTTTTTGAAGCTCGACATTTTTGGCTCGTAAATCTTCCAAGTTATCTCTACTTTCTTTTCCCATGATGCGTTCTACAATATTTTGTTTACATTTTTGGAAGCGATGTCTTCGTCAAGGACACAATTTCTTTGATACCATAAAATCTGTAATTGAGAGGCTCATAGCCCAAAATATTCACCAACACATATACCTATGTGGAATTAGATTTTTTGAACTCTATCTCATTTTTGTCTCTAATATTTGCAATCTCATTTTTGTCTCTAATATTTGCATATGGTTCTCTTTATTCTGGAGGATACCCAACCTCGTTCCTATTCTCTACACAATTCTCTATGTAATTATATGAAGGCCACAAAAAATTCCTTGGACGTGACCAATATCACAAAAATGGATTGTTTCATATAGTCTGGGAGGTTGGTATGTTAAGAAGAAAGTATGGATTCATTCCTTTGCTAGTCCATGACTCTATTGTGAAATATATCAGTTTATTTACTCAATATTATTATATCCCCATATGATGGTTAGTCCATAATCGACCATTCAACTTCTCCTAAGTCTCAAGTCATTTAGTGGAAATGTCCAATGATCAATTGGAGCGCCCAACAACTAATGGGAAATGCAAAAGGAAAATAAGCTAGGTTCCAAATGATGGGTAGGTGAAATGTCTCCTTTAATATGGAGAATATTTGTGATTGGATGGAATAAGAGAATCTTTGGAGAAAGTATCTGCATGATGCCAAACAATGTCAAAATTCAGGAGCATCAAAATAAAAAATGTTCACTCAACTCTCCATATATTAATTACATGTTCTATGTATGCCTCTCAAATGGCCTTGTTGTCTAGAGATTGACATGTATGCTTAGTGAAAACATTTATTAAATAATAGAAGTGTTACCAAAGAATATAAGCATTACCACCTTTGGTTACATGGTTTTTCATGCCCAAATCGACAATGAGTTTTGTGGAACTAGCTAATATGAACCATCTATCTCATTCTTGGCCAACTCAATGCCTTGTCCATGACTATTGTTTGGTAGTGTTTAACATCCCAATATGGTCATGAGACACGTGGAAAGAGAGGGAAACACTCCAATGATGAAGGAGGCACTCAATGTCACGAATGGTGAGTGAATGCGGGAATTAGGGCTTTTGTATGGTAACCAACAAGAGAACATATGAGTTGTCGCTCCAATAGCTGGGGAAAATGGTCAGGAATATTGATAGCAAAGAACACTCAATGTTTTAACGAAAAAGAACAATTGTGTGAGTATCTCCTCGATCTAGGGTTCCCACTCATTGTTTGGGAAATAACAAAGAAATGCATGGGTATTCTTTTTCAAGCTAGGGTTCACACACATTGTTTGGATAGAAAGGAAGGACATGTGGGTATTCTCTTGATGAGATGGGGTTCACACACATATCTTGGATAATGAAGAATGAGTGTGTGGGGTTTCTCTTTGAACTGAAGTTCACACGCAACACCTAGTCAATGAGGAATTAATGCATGGGTTTAATCCTTGAGCTAGGGCACCCATTGAGTGTTTGAATAATGAAGAAAAACATGAGGGAAGAAGAGAAGAAATGTATGGGCATCTCCTTGAACCGAGGTGAGTAGGAGAGTTTTAGTTGCAGTGCATATTCTTCCCAAATTGCATTGGGTGCCCATGACCTCTTTGAATGAGAGTATCTTTTTGTCTATGACATTCCGTGATTAGAACTCGATGGGACTTGCAATAGTCATACCATCACATCCATTGATCTCAGAAATGGCCGGGATGAGATATGCAAACATTGGCATGTTAGAAATAATTCCTATAAGCTAGGTTTAGGTCGTGGCTATGTAATGCAACAATAATACAAGCATTGAGAAACCCAATACATTAAACGGTGAATGTTACTAGCTGTTGAAATGTGTAATCACCATTACCAATATGCTCTCACACACAATAATAATAAAAAGAAATTGTGGCATTTAACTCTACATCTGCTCATTAAGGTACATAGAATCCATTCAAATTATAAACAGTAAGCTATGATAAATTATAATGGCTAATTTAACCATACTCAGTACATAGAGGAACTAACTCATTTAGACAAGATTTTTACCTTGGAACCCAATTGGGAAAACTAGTTGAATGGTTCTCAATATATCCTTCTTTTGCAAGTCTTTATGTTTTTACAATGCTCTCCTTAGAAAGGCCAACAACCATGGCTCTTCACTTCCTGTTTCTTATCTTTCTCTCCTATCCATTTCCTTGTCCCTTTACTTATTTTATTCAAATTTTTAATTACGTGCTCATTTGGATTATTCCATGTTAACTTGCATTGTTTTACGTGGATTTCATAATGTTGATTAATTGTCAATTTGTTTTGTAGGTACTGAGTCTTATCCATTCTTCAATCTGGATTTATTTTGAATCATGTAATCCTAATTTTTAATGTCTAAAGTGTGATGACTATTACATGGGCCTAAGAGGCCTCCCAAAATCTCCCCCACATGCAAATCCTTGTTCGTATCGAGAAAGGTTGTAGAAATATCCTAGGTCTCTATTCCTGTAGAAGTGCCCTTATGTGTATCAACCATGCATACTAGTATACATAGGTAAATCAACTGCAACAATTGCCAACTGTATTGGAAGATACATGTATACAAGGTTATACTGTGACCTATTACTCTTTAGCCTCCATCTTTAATCTAGTAGATGCTTTTGTAGTTAGTGAATCTCTAATGCTTAATTACCTCACCCAAAACTGGTATTTTTAACTCTCTTTTTACACCATTGTTCCTTTGGAGTAGTGAGTTTCTCATCCTGTTCTCATCTTTCCCCTTCACAACACTCTATGATGAAGCACCATGCTTCGGACAACCTACCATTTCTTTTCTTTTTGGCTTACGAGGTCACAACCCAAGAACTATTCTGCAACTCTTATACTGGGGGCTCAATCGGTTTAATATTTCTTGTGCCATCATCTTGTATTTTAAGCTATGTGTGTGTGTATGTCATGATATGTCTCTTTCTTGAATTCTTTCAACCACTGAAAACATTTTTTTATCAATGCTCATTATCAATTCTCTATGCAAGTGATCAAATCAACCACCACAAAATTTCCTCAATCAATGCTCGATCTTTCAATCAAGTGTTGCAATGTTTGTATGCTTATTGCTTTGGTGCTCATTAAACTTCTTTCTCTACTACTAATATTAGTCATGGCTATGCTTGTTTAGGCTTTCGGATCTTTGGAATGTATAGAGTCTGCAATTCAAACTTACATGAAGAAAAACTCTCTAAATCAAGTAAGACTTTGCATGATCGTGACTTGATTGACTTGACTCAATGGTTAGACTTTGTAACGTCCCCGGCCTCACATGACCCGGCCATGCTACTCCTTAGATGCATTACTTAGCTCTGAAAACGTTTTTGTAACATACCCAGCCTTCATGGGCCAGGCTACATGAGGGAACACTTTTGTTATCTCACTACGGAACATACTGTAACATACCCAATATTCAACTGAGTTATGCCACATAAATTTTCTCTTCAAACTTCATGCAATTATAACATGTACATATAGCACTTATTGCAAAATATTTACATATAAACGTAAACAAACAATTATATTATGTAAATATATGATTTCATACTGAAATAACGGTAAACACAGACATGCAGCATATACAGGGAAATATCCATAAACATACAGACAATTATAATCACAAATATGATAAACTGTAACACAAGCACGTAAATAACAATGTAGCATGTAAATTTATCACACGATTGGTACTTATCTTGGAAATATTATCACCAACTACATCCACGAACCTCCCAGCCTTAGACTACAATGTTCATCACTCTCAACAATGAGTCACCCCCAAGCTGGGACTAAAGTCCACCCGAGTAAAGGGGTTCCTAACCAAGCTAAAGGCTCATAGACAACAAGAAAGACTTTGTCTCAGGTTCTCACTCAACTAATAGCCTACAGCCTCTCATTCCCCACATGCTTGTCCCACCCAAGAAAGTGTGCCCGTTCTCTACTCAACAGTCCCTTGGATGCCCCACTTCCCTTCTAGGGCTTCAGCAACAGGACGAACAGGAAGTCTTAGAGCACTGTAGTTGTAGTTTATCACCTTCAGGAAATCAATTCCCATCAATTCTCTTGCTTAGAGAATTTCTCACGGGCCTGACAACCCGCCTCTTCAATTTCCCACGGGCCTGAAAACCCACTTCTTCAATCCCGCTCCCAAGCTAACCGGGTACACCAACCAGAAAAATGGTTATGGAAACATGTTTAGATATAGTAAAATGAATGTCTGAAGGATAACTGACTATGTGAGTGAAAATGGTCATGGAATCATTGACTAGATGATTGAATGATGAAAGGAACCATGGGAGAGATGATCATAATAATTATCATAAGAATGATGGTCCAGCCCCCCCAAATGAGCTAAGTCCCCACGATATGTATGCATATCCCCAACTAGACACTTGTCATGTTGGAAGCTACTTTGGTCCACTTGTCCCCAAATTTAGAACTTAGGATAAAATAATTATCCATACTTTATGTTTTAATAAATATTGATATAATATTCCTTTTTGGCTTAAGCTATCTAGATTATCCCTTTCCTTTAACTTTTGGCCCTCCCTTTCCCTAACTGGTGGAGTTCAGTCCCCCATCTCTTTTATCATGGTCGGTTTGCACGCATTAGTGTATTTTATATTAATCATGAGTCATATACAAAATAGGCGCACTGGCCTTTAACATCTAGGCACTCTGGCCTAATTCCAAAACATAAGCATCCTAGATTATAATAACTGGCTCACCAGCCTATAACACATATCTTATACATAATGCTCGATGACCTCCATACTGCGCACACTTTAGTTACTGCGCGTGGTATCCGAGAATGTGCACACTAAATCATTTTACTGCGCAGTACATGCATGCACTATGCCATGAAAGGTGCATTACAAAATGATGTCAAAATAGTTCACCAGCTTAAGTAAACTTACATTACATTTACAATTGGGTTTGGTCGAGGGATATTACAACCCCCTCCCCTTATTTATGCACTGTCCTCAGTGCATCATATACCCATTACAACAAAATTTTCAAAAATCCTCAAAAATATGTGGGTATTCTGTCTGCATTGCATCCTCATGCTCCCAAGTAGTGTCCTCAGGACCGTACCAGGTCCATTGGAACTTTACAAGCCCTATGGCTCAATTTCGTAGCTGCTTGATTTTCTGGTCCAAAAAGTGCACCGGATGCACTTGAAAAGCGCCTTCTTGCTCCACCTCAATCACATTCCAATCAAAATACATGATTAGCATTAGGTATATATTTCTTTAGCAATGATACATGGAATACATTATGAACAGACATAGATGAAGGCAATGAAATCATATAAGAAACTGGACCAATCCTCTCTAGGATTTCAAATGGCCCACAAAATATGGCTGCCAACTTGGCGCATCTTCCCAGATTCAGGGAACTCCTATTAGCTTTCACCTTCAAGAAAACATGATCACCCACTTTGAACTCTCTGTGGGTTCTGTTCTTATTAGCATAACTTTTCTGCCTGTCTTGGGCAACTTTTAAATTCTGCTTAATTTTTATCATTTGGTCCTCCATCTCCTTGAGCAACTCTGGCCCAATTACTGCCCTATCAACTAGATTATCCTAGCTTACTGGAGTATTGGACTTTCTGTGTTAAAGTGCTTCAAATGGGCTCATCTTCAACAATGCCTGATACCCATTGTTGTAAGTGAATTCTACCAAGTGCAGGTAGTCTTCCCATTTCGATGGTTTTTCCATCACATACATCCTCAGTATGTCTTCTATCACTCTGTTCAACCTCTCTGTCTGTCCATCAGACTCAAGATGATAAGATGAAATAAAGTTTAGATTTGTTCTGAATCCTTTGAACAATCCTTTCCAGAAATTCGAGGTGAATTTCGGGTCTCTGTCGGACACAATTGTTTTAGGAATTCTGTGTAATCATGCCACTTCCTTTATGAAAATATCAACAACATCTGTTGCCTTGTGAGTAGTTTTCAGTGGAATAAAATGGGAATCTTTTGTAAGCTTGTCCACCACCACCATGATCGAATCATGCATATTGCCTGTTCTGGGAAATCCCATAATAAAATCCATTGTCACTACTTCCCACTTCCATTCAGGAATGGGCAAAGGTTGCAGCAACCCTGTTGGGTGCCTATGCTCAGCTTTGACTTTCTGTTATTCCATACATATAGCGATGTATTCAACGATCTCTCTCTTCATACCTGGCCAAAAGTAATGGCTCTTGATCGCTGCCACAATTTTCTGATATCCAGGGGGGCCTGCATAAGGAACATTATGCATTTCATACAAAATCATATGTTTCAAGTCCTGGACATTTGGAACAAAAATTATGTTCTTGTGCAATAGTATTTCATCTATTCCCAAATTATAATTATCCACCTTTTTTGGCATCTTACCCTACTGTAGCTTTGCTACCAATTCTCTGTATTGCAGATCTGCATTTGCAGCCTTAAGAATTTTACTTTTAATATCAGTCTGATACATGTTAATGGTTGTAGCATGTAGGTCATGCACCCTCCTGCTGAGTGCATCAACCACTTTATTCTCTTTTCCCTTGATATGCTTTATATCAAAGTCATATTCACTTAGAAATTCTAACCATATTCTTTGCCTAGCATTTATATTTGGCTGATCAAATAAATATTTCAGACCATTATGGTCTATTCTTAGCTCAAACCTCTTCCCCATGAGGTAGTGTCTCCATTTCCTCAAGGCATGCACTATGGCTACCAACTCCAAATCATGGGTGGCATAGTTTCTTTCATGCTCCTTCAACTTTCTTGATTCATAACATATAACAAACCTATTTTGAATGAGGACTCCACCATGTCCTTCATTACATGCATCTGTGCATACAATGAAGTCTTCATTCGGGTCTGCAATCCTTAATATTGGAGCACTTGTCAATAATTGTTTCAAGTGTTGGAAACTCTTTTCACAATCCATTGTCCACTGAAACTTCACCCACTTTCTTTGCAAGGAAGTGATTGGGTGTGCAATCTTTGATAATCCTTCAATAAATCTTCTGTAGTAGCCTACAAGACCCATGAATGATCTCACCTTAGTCACATTCTTTGGCGCTGACCATTCACTAATGGCTTCTATCTTCTCAGGATCCACTGCTATCCCATCCTTTGAAATGATATGCCCCAAATAATGAATTTGTTTCTGATAAAATGAGCACTTACTCAATTTGGCATGCAACTGATGCTCCCTTAATACTTGCAACACCATCCTCAAATGATGTTCATGATCTTCCTCTGACTTAGAATATATAAGAATGTCATCCAAAAATACAATGAGAAATTTTTCCAGATATTCTCGGAAAACAACATTCATTAAGCACATGAAAACAATTGGTGCATTTGACAACCCAAATGGCACCATTGTGAACTCATAATGACCATACCTTGTCCTGAAGGCAGTCTTGTTGATATATTCTTCTTTAATCCTTACCTGATGGTATCCTGATCTGAGATCTATCTTTGAAAATATCCTTGCATCCTTCAATTGATCAAAGAGATCATCAATCCTTGGAAAAGGATACTTGTTCTTAACAATCACTTTATTCAACTGTCTGAAGTCAATGCACAATCTTAGTGTTCCATCTTTATTTTTCACAAACAAGATTAGGGCACCCCAAGGTGACACACTTGGGCGTATATACCCCTTCTTCAGAAGTTCTTCAAGTTGGATTTTCAACTCCTTCAATTCTGGTGTACTCATTATGTAAGGAGTCTTTGACACTGGTGTTGCTCCAGGCATTAGATTTATAGAGAAATCAGTGTCTCTTTTTGGGGGTAGTCCCGGTACTTCCTTGAACACATATTCAAATTCTTCCAGGACTTCATAATCTTCCAAATTTGGCATCTTATCTTTAGGTGTCTCTTCTATATGAGATGCAAATATTTGACATCATTTTCTATAACATTTCTTCAGCTGCAATGCTGAAATTTCTCTGATGGCTACTGTTTTGGAATTCCTTGCACTTTCCTTAGTTTCCCTTCCTCATCCAAGCAAGTAAATTCTTTGTTGTGATAGTCCAGGAGAGCATGATGTTGGTCCAAACAATCCATCCCAATTAGAAAGTCATAGGAACCTAAAGGCAAGATGTTCAAATATGCCTTGGTGTTCAATCCATTCATGTCCATGAGGCATGACTTAACCATCTCATTAACTTTTCTTCTGGCTCCTGTAGCCAGCTGCACCAACCAGGATTTCCCATGCTTGCTTCTTGGCAATTGAAAATTTTCCACCATCTTAGGGTCTATATAAATATGAGTAGCTCCTAAATCAATTAGAATAGCAATGTTTTGGTTGTTGATCATACCTTCCACTTCAATCATGTGGGATTGATACTCTTCTTGCTTGTTGTCCAAGGCTACATAGATCCTTGGAACATATCTGCCCATGTCCTCCACTATTTCAGATTGATGTACATTGTGAACAACCCTACCTTTCTCACCTCTGTGAGGACAATCTTTGAGCCTATGATCTCCTTTACAACCCCAACATTGCATAGGTGGCTGTCTTGGCCTTTGACTCCATGTGTCAATCATTTTGGGTTATTTTGGCGTTTGTTGTTCCTATCGATTATTTATGAAGAATGGTGTCTTATCTCCCTTCTTCCTTTGATCCATCTTGAATTTCTTTCTATCTTCCCAAGCCTTTTGGAAATCTGGCCTTGATTTCTGTTGATCATTAAGGAATTTAGCTTGCCTTATGGTCTCTTCCAATGTCTTGGGATCATCATACTGTATTTTTTCACCGATGAACGATTGAAATCCACTCAAATACCTTTGAATTTCAACTATCTCATCCTTGATGAAAGAGACATACTTCAGCAGTTCTAGAAACCTTCTCTCATATTCATCTATGGTCATACTTCCAAGCTTGAGTTCAAAGAACTCTTTCATTTTCTTGTCATAGTATCTTTTAGTTAAGTATTTCTTCTCAAAATACTTCTTGAATTCCCTCCAAGTAACACTTTTCTCTTCAATGTGTTGCACCTGCACAAGCTGATCCCATCACATGGAGGCCTTTCCCTTGAGTTGATAGATAGAAATTCTACCTTCTACATGAGAAGAATAATTATGTAATTGGAAATACTTTCTCATGCCCAACAACCATGTTTCTGCATCTTTATCCTTCTTGTGCTCACCATCAAATGTAGGAGGTTTGATTTTGTTCATTTCTCCTCGTAGCTCATCCACTCCATACCTCTTATACCTTCTAACAAGGGATGGACTTGAGCTATTGACTGCTCTCTTATTGGAATGCCTTAGTGAGTGATGGTGGTGTCTGCTAACACTTCTTTCTTTTCTTTTCTCATCCGAAGGCTTGTGACTTTCAGATGGGCTTAAGCCACTCTCCTCAACCAATTTGATTTCTATTATGTTCAAGCCCTCCAATAACTTCATGTTGAAGTCATCCTAATGCTCCTTGGCTCTCATAATCCTTTCATTATCATCTTTATGCGTTTGGACATCCTTCTGCAAATTTTTAATGGTTTCTGTCAAATTCATGTTTTCATTCCTTTCTTCTCCATGTCCATTGGAGTTTGTTCCTTCAATGCCCAAATGGACATCCATCCCTCTGCTCTCATCTTGCTGACTATAATTCCCCTGTGCCTCTTCCATTCCTATGGACTCTACACTGATCTAATCTGATCTAGTTGTTGTTAATTCTGCAAAACGTGCAGCCATCGAAACTTATCAGGCTAACAATTCAACAATTCATGAAAAATATGAACTATCTTGGTTCCATATATACATTAGAATTATCCCTTCTGATTTCCTAGTGTTATCACCATGACAATTCTAGATAAGACCCAAGTCTTGAGAACATAGATGTGTGGTGCCTTCAGAGATACATCTGGGCAAAAGGTAGTTTTCCGAAACCATTTTCGCCAAGATGCGGTATCACGTGTTTCAATATGTCAAAACCACTACTCGTGGAACGGGTGACGGCTAGTCAGATCACCCCGTTTCACTCGTTCAGTACTTCACAGTTGTATGACACCAGCTGAACGTCGCCATATAACGAAATCAAAAGCTAATCATTTGAAATGGATTAGTCGAGCATGGCAACCCAACGCACTTGTACGTAGTCTGTCTGTGCTTCATAATTGGGATTCTATAATTACCAATCCTCAAGTATGGAGGCATCAACTTATCCATAAACGGAGTAGTCTCCAAATTGCTCGACTTTTTGCTCTCTGTACAATCATTTCGGTATCCACAAACTGAGGTACATGGACAAGGCTAAATCTAGTGAGACTGGTTATTCGGGAAACATGCTAGACTTTCCTGCGAATAAGGAGGAAAGGGTACTTTCTCACATTCTAGCGACTAAATTCCACACAGAGTTGTCTATAGACTCGCAGTTGGAAGTCAAGTTGAATCCCACTATGAAGGATTTAGTCATCAATAGACCAGTTGCTAAGAAGAAAAGGAGCAGGCGACAGAAGAAGGAAACCATAGCTGAAACGGTCGAAAGTATTGGAGAGAATCAATCGGTCTGGTTAGATTCTTTTAAGGAGGAGATCGCTAAGCTGAAATGAGTCCTCGAATAAAAGTACATTTCAACAATTTTTGGTCAGATGGTAGCAGAGGTAAGGGGCACCGGAGATGATAGTCATGTTCTTAAATGGTCCCTTTACAATATGATAACTGTTATCATTCTTTTTTTTTTTTGTAATTTTGGGATTAATACGATTATATAAATGCAGAAGCGGACCTTGGACTATTTATTACAAGATTCTAACTGGTGGTGTTATGAGTCTTGTTTTCTTTCATAGTATGCTTTTCTTGTAAGCTTATATTTCACTTCCATCTGTCTGAATCGGAGGAATGTAAAACTTAGAATTCATTTATGAGATGCTCTCAGCTTAGCAATTTAGACTATATTTATTTCTTCTCAAACCAACTTTGAATTCATTTTAAATAATCCTCCGATGCGGTTGTGTGTTTCTTTTTCCTCTAATATCATGCAAATTAAACTCAGACTCGTCGCCTTCCAAACGACTTCGCGCACACTAAAATTCAACCTGTACACCCATATTTATCGTGCACAGCAACATCACAAGGTAAATCGTGCTTCTGCGCACCTATATCCACTATGCATTTCTTCTCCATCGTGCCAATAACTTGCACGCACTACTTTTGCGTTGTGCGCCAATATCCATTGTGCACAGTTTTGGTATCACACACTGATATTCCACATGAATTTCTCCCTATGCATTGCACCAAGCCAACGTTCAATATGCCACACCATTGAATACATTGTCGCAAGCCAACTTATACTCATACTATGCGTGCACCAACCAAACTTCCTCTGTGTTTTGCAACACTTGCGCACCCCACGTGCACATTACTATGTGTGTGCTCACCGCACAATGCTAAATTCAGTGCGCGCATCCGCACACAATATTCTTCCGCGTGGCATCATTATTTACCGCGCACACCTGCGTGCCAACATTTTCTGCGCGGTGCCAAATGTTTTCCATGGATGCTCTGTGACTTGAAATTTGGTCAATTTGAAGTTAATCTTCTGTGAATATTTGCTTCAACTAAACCTTTCCGGCCCATCCAGGCTCAGTGTTGGAACTGAAGCTCTGATACCATACTGTAACGTCCCCGACCTCACATGACCCAGCCACGCCACTCCTCAGACGCCTTACTTAGCTATGAAAACGTTTTTGTAACATTCCCATCCTTCATGGGCTAGGCTACATGAGGGAACACTTTCGTTCTCTTACTGCGGAACATACTATAACATACCTAGTATTCAACTGAGTTATGCCACATAAATTTTCTCTTCAAACTGCATGCAATTATAACATATACATACATCACTTCTTGCAGAAGCTTTACATATAAACGTAAACAAACAATTACAATCTGTAAATATACGATTTCATACTGAAATAATGGTAAACACAGACATGCAACATATATAGGGAAATACCCATAAACATACAGACAATTATAATCACACATATGATAAACTGGAACATAAGCACGTAAATAACAATGCAGCATGCAAATTTATCACACGATTGGTACTTATCTTGGAAAGATTTTCACCAACTGCGTGCAGACCATCCATGAACCTCCCAGCCTTAGACTACACTATTCATCACTCTCAATAGTGAGTCACCTCCGATATGGGACTAAACTCCACTCGGGTAAAGGGGTTCCTAAGCAGGCTAAAGACTCATAGACAACAGGAAAGGTTCTGTCTCAGGTGCTCACTCAACTAACAACCTACAACCTCTCATTCCCCACATGCCTATCCCACCCAATGAATTGTGCCTCTTCTCTACTCAACAGTCCCTCAGCTACCCCACTTCCCTTCCAGGGCTTCAACAACAGGCCTGACAGGAAGTCTCAGAGCACTATAGCTGCAGTTTAGCACCTTCAGGAAATCAATTCCCAGCAATTCTCTCGCTCAGAGAATTTCTCACGGGCCTGACAACCCACCTCTTCAATTTCCCACAGGCCTGATAACCCGCTTCTTCAATCCCTCTCCCAAGCTAACCAGGTACACCAACTGGAAAACTGGTTATGGAAACAGACTCAGATACATTGAAATGAATGTCTGAAGGATAACTGACTGCGTGAGTGAAAATGGTCATGGAATCATTGACTGGATGATTGAATGATGAAATGAACAATGGGAGAGATGATCGTAAGAATTCTCATAAGAATGATGGGCTAGCCCCCCCAAATGAGCTAAGTCCCCACGATATGTATGCATGTCCCCAACTGGACACTTGTTATGTTGGAAGCTACTTTGATCCACTTGTCCCCAACTTTAGAACTTAGGATAAAATAATTATCCATACTTTATGTTTTAAAAAATATTAATATAATATTCCTTTTTGGCTTAAGCTCTCTAGCTTAGCCCTTTCCCTTAACTTTTGGCCCTCCCTTTCCCTAACTGGTGGAGTTCAGTCCCCCATCTCTTTTATCATGGTCGGTCTGTGTGCAGCAGTGTATTTTATATTAATCATGAGTCATATACAAAATAGGTGCACTGGCCTTTAACATCTAGGCGCTCTGGCCTAATTCTAAAACATAAGCATCCCAACTTATAATAACTGGCTCACCAGCCTATAACACATATCTTATACACAAGGCTCGCTGACTTCCATACTGCGCGCAGTATCTGGAATGTGCATACTACATCATTTTACTGCGCAGTACATGCGTGCGCTATGCCATGAAAGGTGCATTACAAAATGATGTCAAAACAACTCACTAGCTTAAGTACACTTACATTACATTTACAATTAGGTTCGGTCGAGGGATATTACAGACTCTACTATGAATTTTCTAACTATTAGTGAGACTTGGATACAATTTTTTTTTGTTGGTACCATACTTTTACAAACTCACTAGATGTTGTCTACTTGGTATTGACTAATATCGACAAGAAACCAATATCATCATGTAGGCACCGACTTACATTAAAATGGTAGAGAGAATTGGCTATATTGAAGACTTACATTAAACCCCCTCATTTTAATCAACAACATACAACTCAACTTATAAAACTGAACTATACTTCATATAATATATTATTCATAAGAATTTGCATGTTTTACATTGACTCCATTGATGTACTTTTTACAATCATGACTCCATTAAAGACCCAATATAAAGATTCATGAAATCTTTTTGTTCTTAGACTTCATAATAAATTACCAATAATTATGATCAAGGTCATGTCAACTCTCACTTTAGTCAGTATCCACAAGTGATATCAATATCAATCATAGTGTTTATAGATCGTTGCGTGGCATCTTTGTTGAGACAAAGCCGAGAATATCATTTGCGATCCGAAATAACATTTGGTTATTGGTATACAGTGATTTTCTCATATGAGTGGCCGTCGCTGGTATACAGTGATTTTCTCAATTGAGTTGTACGCATTTCACACATTGATATTACGCGTGATCGATGGGATGGTGGGACAAATTATTTCAAGCGAAAATCAACCACAATTGTGATTGACTGGTCTTATTGATAATATGCGTAGTCACAGAAAAAAATATCATTCTCGATGCATGTCGACGAACGACCAAGTTCAAGCGATTGTTTAACAATAGGTGTTCAGAGTTGCCCATCTTGAGATCTCCCACTTTTCGGCTTTTCATCAGATTCGTTCTACTCGAGCACATTATACAAACTCATTCTTTCATTCAAAGATTTCTTTCTCTTATATTCTTTTTTTTCTGATTTCTTGTGTACGTTATGGATTTGTTTGTAGGCTCATTTGCAAAGCCTTGTTTGTAGTTGACCAACATCCACGTTCGTCAACAATTTTTTCTCGAGCTTCTTTTAGCAATCATCTAGCACCCAGCAACTTCAATGAGCAGTCCTCAAGGAGCATCGATTCCATCTTGCACATATTCAATCTCATCATCTCTTTCAAGTTTGAACCACCGCCATTCACTACTATTGTCACCTAGCCTGAATGAAGGAGGCAATGATGCTAATGTTGTAATCCTCTAGATTACACTAGCATTCAAGAAGAAGCTACATTATAGTAAGCATATCACACACACATACTCAAGACAAAAGAGATAACTTAGAGAAGGTTAACCAACCGATTTCAAATTCTTTCTTCTAGAGTTCTTTCTTCAAGAGTATGTTAACTAATCCTCTGGTTACGGTTATGTAATGTTCGTTTAACTACCTGAACTATCCGCTTAACTGTTCACCTAATTGTATATCTGCCTATATCATAGGTGATTTTAGGGGCTAAATTTCGCAAATTGGCTAATTTTCCATGGTTTTTGCCAAAAAAAGATTCGCTAATTTCCATTTTTTCTAAAAATGATTCACCCAAATTCCATAGAATAAAATTATTTTACCTTAAAAATCGCCAAACTTTTATAGAAAGTATATACAATCCTTAGAAATTTGAATATTTTTACAAAACTATCGCCAAACATTTTACATTTTGCATATTAAGGACTAGTAAGATTAGCCCATGTTTCTACATTTTAATACAAATTTCCATCTTTAAAATCATCCCTACTATACATATAAACAATGTATCCACATTTTTTATTAATAAGATGAAACCTCCGATTTGATCTCTGTGTGTGTTTTCCTCGCTCTATGTCAGAATAATTGTGGAGTTTATTCACTGGCATGTGTACAATGGTATTAGAGCCACGTTTTTTTTAAACTCCATGCTTTTCTTTCTTTGTAAATTTCATGTTGTTGATTTGGAAATTTCTCTCTAGTTTTTAAAACTCCCTGGTTTCTTTCTTTATAAATTTTCGGCCCCTGTCGCTGGTTCAGAAAGGTGTCTGTGACTGAAAGAAAATACCCTGAGTTGTTGTGAGCAGTCTACAGAGCCCTGTTCGGCAGCCAAGGTCGAAGGTGTGCTTGTTGTGAGATTTCTTTAATTCTTTGCAAGTGGAATTTCATTTACACAAATTACACATTAGTTTACAATGCATTCATTAATATTGATTGTGGGAGTAGTGCTCTCCGGACAAGAAAATTACCAAGAATGGTTTCGGAAAATAAAAAATACTCTTATTTTTAATGATTTATGGGAGGAAATTTGTGAAGGCAAGGATGAGAATGACCCAGAACAACCTACAAATGCCAGACAACTAGCAATTTGTAAGAGTAAAGATAAGAATGCACATGCTTTAATTTCTGCCTCAGTCACTGAAGAGGTAAGTAGACATATTCTTTCCAACACCATAGCGTTTAAAGAATTACAAAAATTAAAATATATGTATGACTCCCATTGAGATCTAGAAATTATACAATTGTTGATGAAGTTGTTTAATCTAGAACTAAAAGATAATAATCCCATGAAGTTAGCTTCCGAAATTAAAGCTTTTTTTCATGATATTGACTCAACTGGTGTCAAAGTTGATTTACAACTCACTACATTTATTAAATCCCTATATCCTACCTACTACTTAGATTCTCTTCAAGCTAGTGGACAGATGAAAGCCATGACTTTTGATACTCTTGTAGACAAAATTGTTGAAAGAGAGAAATATTTTGGGAAGAAGGAATCTTTTTCCACTTCCACGGTTGAGACTTTGTGTTTTGCAGAGAAAGAGAAGAAACCTAGAGGAGAGTCTGCTATATTTGACAATAGTAACAGAGTTCATGGTAGGAGACCATTTAGAGGCAGGGGGGGTCATTATCATCAAGGAGACAAACAATGAGATGATAGATAGCAAAAACATTTTCAGAGTGATAAACAATCTCTTAAGTGTTATAGGTGTGGTAAACTGGGTCATACCTCTTCTCATTGTCACACTCATTGGGAAATGATTAGTGAGAAGAAAGAGAAACAACCTCCAGACAAAGGAAAACCACCTAAATCTGCCCACTATATTGTTGCACATTGTAATATTAGTATCAATGAAGTTTTTATCACTTCTTTTTCTTCTTGGGAAGACACTTGGATTTTAGATACTGGAGCCACTTGCCATATGACCTTCAGAAGATATTTTTTTGAGACATTCAGTAAACACATTGATGGAATAGTTTATTTTGCTGATAAGTCCCAGTTAAAGCCTTCACGAATTGGATCTATTCAACTTCGCCTACCAGGACTTGTTGATTATATTTTGCATGATGTTCTTTACATTCCTCAATTAAAAATAAATCGGATGTCTCTCATACATATCAGGCAGCAAGAACATTTTATACATATGTTTAATGGTATAATTGAAATAAGAAAATCATTTGATCAGGTGATTGTTATGACCGGTGTTGAAGAAGACAAACTTTTAAAACTTAAAGGGACATCCTCTTTTCAATCCAATTCATCTCTTTTGGCTCAACATAGTGATACTTTGTCTTCCATCTTGTTGTGGCATGCTCGTTTTGGTCATATTAATTATGATAGTATATGTATTATGAAACAACAAGGTATTCAAGGGCTTCCTACTATTCCAAGAAAGCTTTCTCCATGTAATGCTTGTATTTTAGGCAAGCATTGTAAACAACATTTTTATGGATCTACTTCCCGAGCTTCTAGGAAGTTAGGTCTCATACATTCTAATTTATGTGGGCCCATGCCTGTTCAATATGCAAATGGTAATAAATATCTGTTGACTTTTATTGATGACTACACCAGGATGTGTTGGGTTTATTTGTTGAAAGAGAAATCTCAGGTTTTTGCAACTTTTAAGAATTTTCATTTATGGATTACAAATGAAACTCAACTTAATATTGACACTCTACGATCAGATAATGGTGGTGAATACACCTCTAATGCATTTGAAAATTACTTACAGGATAATGGTATTAAACATAAGACCATCGTCCCTTATACTCCACAACAAAACGGTGTAGCAGAGCGCATGAACATAACTTTGCTTAATAAGGTAAGGTCAATGATTTTTTTTCAGAATGTTAGGTTGATGTTTTGGGGAGAAGAAGTACTTTGTGTCATTTATATTCACAATCGTTTTCCTTCTACTGCCATCAATAATAAGTCCCCTTATGAATTGTGGCATAATTTTCTTCCTGTTGTTCAACATTTCAAAGTTTTTGGTTCTCCATGTTATGCTTTAATTCCTAAAAAACAACGCAATAAATTATGTGCAAGAAATCACAAATGTTTTTTCTTGGGGTATTCTAATACCTCCAGAGCTTATCAATTGTATGATGAGGAAAGCAATAAATTTGTTGTTTCAAGAAATGTTTTTTTCCTCAAATTTGCTAAAGATTCTTCTACAATTTATAGACAACTCAATCATTTGGATAGATTCTCTTCCAAGAAGTTTTATTATGAATGTGATAATGATCTTCCACATCCTGAAGGGGGGATTCATATTCTAGACCAGTCTGTGGATTTTCCTTCCACAACACCAAAGAATGAGACCACATCAAAGAATGAAGAAAAATTAGTTGATAGCAATGTTTTTTATGATAATAATGTTTTTGTAGAAGAACAATTGGTTGATAATAATGTTCCTACTGAGGAAAAATTGGAGGATAATAATGGTCCTAAAGAACCTATTTCAAATACTCTTGTAACTGAGAAACATTGTAGCAATCAGTATGCAAATCAACACAAACCAAGACAATGCCAAAAAGGTATGGTGAATTTGAGTTAAAGTTTTATGTTGTTAATGAACCTACTACTTTTGAAGAAGCCACTAGTTGTAATGACTGGAAGATGCAATGAAAAAATAGTATGAATAACCTATTTCAAAGAATCTTGAAACTGAGAAAACATTGCAACAATTAGTACACAGATCAACACGAACCAAGACAATGCCAAAAAGGTATGGTGAATTTGAGTTAAAATTTTTTGTTGTTAATGAACCTACTACTTTTGAAGAAGCCACTAGTTGTAATGAATGGAAAGATGCAATGCAAAAAGAGTATGATTCTCTTATTAAAAATAGCACTTGGAGGTTGGTGGATCCTCCTATTGGCATCAAACCAATTGGTAGTAAGTGGGTTTATAAAACCAAGTATAAAGATGATGGTTCTCTTGATAAGCACAAAGAAAGACTTGTAGCAAAGGGGTATGAACAAAACGAAGGTATTGATTATACAAAAACATTTTCTCCTACAACGGAATGGGGCACTAATATAACTTTATTTTCTCTTGTAGCTCAAAAAGGATGGAAAATACATTACATGGATGTAAAAACTACCTTCGTAAATGGAGATTTAGAAGAAGATGTCTATATGTTGCAGCCAGATGGTTTTTCTGTTAAAGGAAAAGAGCATAAAGTATGCAAATTGATAAAATCATTGTATGGTTTAAAAAAAACACCTCGTGCTTGGTATGAAAAGTTAATTGAACATCTTCTCAAGTTGAATTGTAAGCATTTCAATCTAGATGACGCAACTTTATTTGTTAAGAAAGTTGGAAGATCAGTTGTATATCTAGTTGTCTATGTAGATGATTTGCTTATCACAGGAAATAATGATGATTATATAGCATCTATTAAAAAGGAGTTTCAAAAGGTTTTTGATATGACAGATTTGGGATTACTACATTATTATCTAGGGATCGAAGTGGATCAAAAACCAAAGCACATTTTTATTTCTCAGAAAAAATATATTGGAGAACTATTGAGCAAATTTGAGATGAAGGATTGTACTCATGTTTCTACTCCAATGGAGCAAAATCTAAACCTTACTTCAAATGAAGGTAGTGCATTTGAAGATCCAACAAAGTATAGACAACTTGTTGGAAGTTTAATTTATCTTACTACTACTCGTCCTGACATAACTTTTGTTGTAGGAATACTTTCCAGGTTTATGCATCATCCTTGTGAAGGTCATTGGACAACAACAAAATGAGTGCTCAAATATTTAAAAGGTACTCAATCATATGGCATCAAATATTCTAAAGTTTCAGACTTCCATCTCATTGGTTATTCAGATTCTGACTTTGATGGAGATAAAGAGCATGGGGTGTCTACTTTAGGTTATTTGATGAATCTTGGATCAGCAACCATCACTTGGAGATCACGAAAGAAATTAGTTCTTGTTGATTCTACAACTGAAGCTGAATATGTTGCAGCAGCTCAAGCCACAAAAGAAATCATTTGGCTTCGAAAAATTCTTGAAGACTTGCAGGAGAAATAAATGACTTCGACGCCTCTCTTTGTTAACAACACTTCTGCAATACAATTGGCCAAAAATACTAAATTCCATGACCGAACCAAACATATCAACACCAAATATCATTTGATTTGACATCATGTTGAGGCCAAAACCATTCATCTCAATCATTGTTCCACTTCGGAGCAAATTGCAAACATCTTTACTAAAGCTTTGGGTCAAGAGAAATTTGAAAATTTTCAAATGATGCTTGGGATGAAAAAATGCCTCTTTGGATTAACGGGGGAATGTTAACTAATCCTCTGGTTACGTTTATGTAATGTTCATTCAACTGCTTGAACTATCTGCCTAATTGTTCACCTAACTGTCTTCCTATACATATAAACAATGTATCCACATTTTTTATTAATAAGATGAAACCTCTGATTTGATCTATGTGTGTGTTTTCCTCGCTCCGTGTCAAAATAACTGTGGATTTTATTCACTGTCATGTGCATAGAGTATTTATCATTCATTAAGTTTCCTTCATCATATATTTTACTTTGTGTACTTTATTATTTTTTGTTGTCTAAGATGCCACAACCCAGGGGCATCTAAGCTGTCAAAATCACTCAGGGATTGCACTCGGCCTGGACTGCACCATCCCTTAACATGGCTCGATTTGAGGTGTCCCCAGTGGTTTCGAACTGGTGACTTTCACTTATGGAGTGCCTTAACAACACACACTCTCATGACTACTCTAGACCTTGGGGACATTTTGTGTACTTTATTACACATATTCATATATTCAATTATGCCAATGTCTAATTTCTAATGTGTGACGACTATTACAAGGGACTAAGAGGCCTCCCGACACCATCCTTGAAAAAAGAGAGTGTCGTCTCTACCAACGTACTATCGAGGAGGTCCTGATATAGTGTAAATATACATCACTTGATAATGCCACATGGGAACCAACATAGATCCTTCAATAATTCCCTCATCTCTAGCCATGAGGACAATGATGTTTTATAAGGGGGAGGGAATGTTAAGGTCTTACCCTAAACCCCTTAAGTAGATTGATGGGTTTCTATCTATGGAGGCCATCTCTAGTAAATACGGCCCATGTAGTAGATATAGTGTGAAAGAAGTAATTATAAGAAGTCTTACTAGAAGGTTCCACCTATTAGAAAGTTCCTTTTATGTTGATAGAACCATATAAAGAAGTAGAAGCAATGTAATGAGATGTCTTGTGAAGCATATTGTAATTGGAGGTCTACTCAACTATAGGTTACCCCCTCGAAAATCCAAGTCAATGTTGTTTCCATCAATAAAGGTATTAATATTTGTGTTATTCTAGTTCTCTACAATTTCCTATTACTACAATAATCTGTCATTTTTATCTAAATTTGGGTATAATCTATTATTTCTACTCTGAATTTTTTATATTGCTAATAAATAACACAACATGTATGGTTATATAGCCTAATAGAGGGATATATGTGCCATGATTAAACCACAACACATGCCTTGAATGATAATTTGTCTTAGTGCACACCACAAATCATTCTCTGAGCCATGGTCAATGATATTTAACATCCAAGTGAGATATGGGTGCCCACAGGGAATTCACTTAATGAACTTGTGGCATAACATATGCATTCATGTACTATTAAAAAATGCCCCTTATTTCACTAAATACTAATAAATACCTCCCAAAATCCTTTTGTTAAACCCCCCTCCCAATACATATTTCCAATTAAAAAGATCCTTGTTTTTACTACATATCCCTAATTTTTACCAGATAACCATTTTTATAACAATACTTATAAACCCCATGTGTACCTTGCATTCCCCCCCTCCCCCCCAATACCTATAATATATTGACTTATTTTTTCACAAGTTTAAAATCCCCTTTATGAATGAACATGATAAGATATTGGTCAACAATTTGAAGCCCTCATGTGGGTGCCATGAGTAGGTTTTGTTCATTGGAAATGGTCTTCAAGATCTAAACATGGTCAAGGGGAGAAACAAGGGAATTAATCCCTACATGAAGGCCTTCTAAAGCTAGACTAGCACTATGGTTAGAGGAGGAAAACACTCGATACTTAGACCTTAAACATTACTTATGAGGCTCAATTGCCATAAACAACACCTACAAACCACAACAATAACCCTCTCATGGGGGGTATTTGGGATCAAGGTTGGATATGGCTGCCATTAGGAGTTTTTTCACATTAAGGATGGGTTGTAGGGTCCTGAACATAGTTCATGAAGGAAAACAAGTTCCTCTGGATATTTTTGAATCTTCTTGGGCTTAAGAGCCTTGAGTGAGTCCTTATACCAACACATTAGTCCTCTATGTGGGATATGGGATATTGATTCTATTAATTGATTTTGGGCATCAGTGATGGATTCATGGGACTAAACCATACCTAAAAAGGAAAACAATGGTCTTGCATATGAAAATGAACCTTCTAGATTTCGATCATTATGAACAAGGCTTCTAACCATGACATAGGCTCTCTCTATGGGGTCTTTTACCCCCAAGTGGTATTTTGAGTGCCATTAGGTGGTTTTGCATAAAGAGAATGGGCCTAATAAGACTATTCCCATGAGAGGAAACAAATTCTAATGTTAATTATTTCTTCATTATATGTAGGCCCTAATGCTTTGAAATGGATGAGTTGGGTGGTTTGGCTGATGCAGACCCCCCTCCTCTCCTGAGGGTTGCCCAACCTCCTAGTCAAGGATCTTCAAATTTTCAAGCTAAATTAGCTCCTTGAGGCTTGGTTGGCCCCAAACTGAATTAAACACATGTCCTTTTATCCTTAGGTGCATGTCCTATTGAACTTGTGGGCCCTGCCTCTTAGTGATTTTTCAAATATCAAAGTCGACGGGCGCTAGCTCCTCCCACTAGCCCCTCTCCACATGTGACCTCGGGCTATGACCCGGGGTTAAACTCCTTTTGGAACATCACAAGTTCAGACTTTAGCGGTTTTGGCAATAGCTGCAACAATTTTCCTGAGCCTCGAACCCCGAACTCACCTGGAAAGATCTACGGTTCTTGTCTCTCCCACAACCAACGACTGTGATCCGCTTCAGACTTCGACCTTAGGGAGTTCCAAACGTCTTAACACTCCTTTTCCCCGAAGTATTCTATACCCGTAGCTTCAGATTAAGCGCCATGTGCTTCTCTTGATCAATGGTTGAGATTTGTCCCTTACTTTGCTTCGGACGATTAATAGTCAACATCCCTCTTTCTCCTCAGCTCTTCTTCGAAATTCACGAACTAGTGACATGTGTCGTTCCCAAATCGACGGTCACAATCTACTTTGTTAAATCAACCTTCGAGAGTCTTTCCTTCAAAGGACTCTTCCTTCAAACTGTGTGGATCTATGCCACATATCCTCGCCACAACCAACAACTCTGATCTACTTCGCACTTTGCGATTTCACGAAGATTGATAACTTCTTGGTGCAAATTCTCCGAAGTCCTTCCTTCCCGAACCTTGCTTATCTGCTGCCACGTCTCCGCCTTTCAGCCAACAGTTGGGATCTCTTCGCAGATTCACACTTCAACGATGTTCACTCCTTAACACCCCAAATCCTCCGATTCACGAACTTCTGAAGGAACTCGCGGCTAACCACCACGCAAATTTTCTCATATCTGATGGTCTGGAATGATCGCGCATCCTTGTAGATGGATCTTGCTCATTGATTTTGGGAAACCTTCAAGGATTCCTCCCAAACGAAGAATTCTCTCCCGCTATCTCTTTTGAGCTTGTACTTATTCGAGATCTATGACTTCTCAGAGCGCCTTTTCGATACTTAGTCGAAATTTGAATTATATGCACAACTTGCAATAAGTCTTCTCCTCAACTCAACTTCTCCTCCTGAACAAAAGAACTTAGGGATGTTTCCACTTGAGCACACCCTACGAGGTATACTACACTTCTTCTCAAATAAAGCTTAAATCTACTGCTCCTGATCTTTTGTGTCAAAAGACTTTGTCCATGCACTCCTTGCAAATAAAAACCTCAAGTTATCTCTTATGAGATTCTGAGTCGAAATAGACTCTGTCAATCTCCTTGCAGAAAATATGCACTTCTTCCATAAGTTTGTGAAGAAAAACAATGAAACTTATCTAATATATCATAGATTCATACATTCAACCATGTAAATGCATTCATAAAAAAAAGAATGAGTAAATAACAAAGAAGTGCATTTAAACATAAAGCCTACCATTCATTCATTCATATAGAAATAGCCATAGAAACACCAGTGATTTGGAACGATACTTCTCTGCTATATTCATTCAACTGAAAATATACATGTGTTCATACACTCCGATGAGCTTTAGTAGCTTCTACAACATATACAACTATAACAACTACAATAATAACTTCAACAACCGCTTCTGGGAAACAATACAAAGATTTATACAAGAGGGGCTCTTCGAGCCTTTCCCTCCAACTACTCTAGAGCTATCCTATCGAATTAAAAGCTATCACAAACTAAGGCCTTATTACAATAAATATTCAAGACAAATAGATAAGAGAGAAAGCTCTAGATATGTACTGCAACCTACAACATTAAAGGAAAATACATTCCCCATCGATCTCCTACGATGGCTCAACCTCCAAACATTTAAGATCGTCCTTAATTATAATAATTTTCAAATATTACATTGATATGCTAACTTTGAAATTCAAAAATTCTTCAAAATGTACGCTAGGGCGTTGAGTTGTCCTCCATGTGTGCTTTGATGTCGATGCTCCTGCATCATACTCCTCTAGACAAAAAATCTTGGACTCATGTCCATGAGCTCCTTCACTGAACTTTCATGATTCTGAATATCTGCTTCATTTACCCAACTGGCATCTTCCTTTGGGTGTCCTTTCCACTTCACCAAATACTCAAAATATGTTTTTCTCCTGGTCTTCTTACCAATTCTCTGATCTATGATCTTCTCCATCTGTGGTTTTTCTGTTACAGGCCTCTTCTCTTTCCACTGAATCTCTTTTTTATCTTATGATCCCTTGGCATAATCTCCCCTGTAAGGATACAGGTCTGAAATGTTGAATATGGGCGATATACCCACATCCTCTGGAAGCTCTATCTCATAAGCATTTTCATCAAATTTCCTTAGGATCTTGCATGGTCCTATCTTCTTCAACTTTAGTTTGTTGTATGTTCCCCTTGGGAACCTTTCCTTCCTGAGATGTGCCAAAACTTGATCTTCAACTTCAAATTGAATTTTTCTCCTATGTTGATCAACTATGTGCTTGTATTCTTTACTGTTGCTCTATAATTGTTCCTTGATCTAATTATGAAGCTTCTGCATTTCTGCAACAAAGTCTTCTGCTCTAGCGCTTCTTAATTCATTATGCTCTAGATATCTCAACTCTGATACTCCTCTTGGATTCATTCCAAACACTATCTGGAATGGAATATTTTATGTACTTCTGTTTACTGATTCATTGTATGCAAATTATGTTTGTGATAGAATTTGATCCCAATGGCTATGATGTTCAGCGACGAAAATTCTCAGAAAATCCCCTAAACTATGATTTACTAACTCAATCTGTCCATCCGTTTAAGGGTGATATGCAGAACTAAAAGATAGCTCTATTCCCAGTTTCTTCCACAACGTCCTCCAGAAATGACCAACAAATTTTGTGTCTCTGTCTGAGACAATACTCTTAGGAAACCCACGAAGTCTCACAACTTCCTTAAATTTGCAATGTGTGTTGCATCATTAGTTTTCTGGCATGGGATAAAGTGTGCCATCTTTGAAAATCTATCAATTACCACAAATATGGAATCACTTTCTCTTTGTGTTCTCGGCAATCCCAACACAAAATCCATGCTTATTGCATCCCAAGGCCTCTCTGGAATAGGAAATGGTTGATATAATCCAGTGTTCTATTTCTTTCCCTTTGCATACTGACAGGTCTTACATCTGTTCACAAACTTCTTCACGCCTGCTCTCATACCTAGCCAATAGTATGAACTACTCAACTGTGCAAATATTTTTTCATGGCCGAAATGTCCGGCTAGACATCCACTATGTTTTTCCTTCATCAAATTATCCCTCATTGAGAATTTTGGTATGCACAATTGGCAACCTTTAAACAACAATCCATCTTGAATAAGATACTCTTTCCACTGGCTTCTATCTCTTAGCACGGGATTTTCACATGCTTCATGTGCTTCTTTAAAATCTAGATCCTCACAATACATGTCCTTAAAGTGTTCAAACCCTAAGGTTTTCACTTGAAATTCCTGCAGAATCAGATATCTCCTACTCAATGCATCAACAACTTTGTTAGCATTACCAAAAATATGTTTAATGACAAAAGTGAAATTTTGCATAAACTCTATCCACTTAGCATGTCTTTGATTTAACTTCTCCTGTCTGGTTATGAATTGTAAAGCCTGATTATCGCTATACAAAACAAATTCTTTTGGAACAAGATAGTGTCTCAATTTCTTGAAGGCTTGAATTACTTCATAAAATTTTGTCATATGTGGAGTACTTCCTCTTGGTATCATTCATATTTTCACTGTAATATGAAACAAGCCTATTATCTTGGCTCAAGACTGCTCCAATTGCAACTCCACTAGCATTACACCTTACTTGAAACGTCTTCCTGAAATATGTCAAGACCGGAATTGGTCGTTCTGTTATCTTGTCCTTCAATATATTGAAGCTTTTCTCTGCTTCTTCTGTCCATTTGAGAGACTTGTGTCTCTTCTTCACCAAATTCATCATTGGTGCACAAATTCCACTAAAATTTCTAATGAACTTCCTATAGAAACTTGCTAATCCATGGAAGCTTCTCACCTTGAATATGCTCCTTGGCGATAGCCATTATTTGATTTCTTTCACCTTCTTTGGGTCCATCTTCAACTCATTTGAAGAGATCACAAAACCCAACTAAATGAGTTTTGTTTTCATAAAAGAGGACTTCTTCAGATTTATCAACAACTTCTCTTTCTGCAATCTTCTCATTACTAATGTTAAGTGCCTCAAATGCTCTTCTTCAATTTTACTGAATACTAGTATATAATCCAGATATATAATCACAAACTTACCAATGAAATATTTCAATACCTCATTCATCAATCTCATAAAATTACTTGGGGCATTTGTTAATCCAAATGGAATAACAAGCCATTCATAGAACCCTTTGTTTGTTTTGAAGGTTGTTTTCCACTCATCACCTTCTCTCATTCTTATCTGGTGATATCCACTCTTCAAGTCTATATTTGCAAAAAAATTTGCTCCACTTAAACAATCCATTAAGTCATCCATCATTGGAAAAGGAAATCTGTACCTGATGGTCATCTTGTTTATGGCTCTTGAGTCTGTACACATTCTCCATCCTCCATCTTTTTTTGGACTCAACACAGTTGGTATTGTGCATGGACTTAATATTTCTTTGACCAAACCCTTGTCTAATAAATCCTGAACTTGTCTCTTTACCTCCTCATTCTCTTGATGGGCGGCAATGAGCTTGGAAACTCGTCCACTACTATGTTAGCAAAATTCTCCAACAGTTCCTGAACTTCTTTAGGAAGATCATCCATAGAAGTACTTGTAAGGACAACTCTGGGTCTCCTCACCACAACAAATTTCATTTCTTGTTCCTTATTAACTTCACTCAGGAGTTCCTTCCCACTCATGAGAAGTATACTTGTGTTGTCTTCTTCCTTTACTTTCTTCTCCTCTATTGGCAACAACATGTGTGTCCTACCATTCTTCTCCAAAGTATAAGTATTTTTTCTCCCATCATGAATGATGTTCCTGTCAAACTTCCATGGTCTTCCCAACAAAACATGACATACATCTATGGGAATCACATCACACATAATCTCATCTCTATATCCTCCTATTTTAAATACAACAAGGCATTGTTTAGTTACCATTACCTAGTGTCCTTTCTGCAACCATGAGACTTTATATGGCTTTAGATGTGCAGTTGTCTCCAACTCCAATCTCCACCATCTCGGTGGATACTAAATTATCAGTGCTCCAACTGTCAATTATCACTTTGCATACCCTATCCTTAGTCTTGCGAGCAGTCCTAAATAAATTTTTCCTCTGCACTAGTTTTTCAACCTCTAGCTATGGTTTTAAGAGAACCTTCTTCAACATTAGAGATCATCCATCTTATGCACCTTCTGCTTCAACATTCAGCTTCTACGCTTCTGAAATGTGAGTGTCACCTCCTTCTTTCTTTCTCTCGGGGAATTCCCAAGACATGTGTCATGTCTTTCCACAGGCATAACACCTCACCTCTCCTCCTCTGCCTCTTCCTCTTCCTTGAGGAAAAACATTTCTTCCACCACTCTGTCTCCCTCAGGAACCTCTTCCTATTTCTGAGTGACTATGTGTTTTTTTAGTCTCACCCTTGGGTTTTTGTGCCTTGTCCTAGATAATTCCCTTACCTATGTTTGGACTTTTGCCTCTGCTTCGCTAACTCTGTTTTCTAGCTAACTTCTCCTCTACCTTCAGTGAAATCTTATAATCATCCTCTATTGTCCTCACTATCATCATGTTGATCTCATCCTAGATTTCATATCTCAGGCCATTTATATACCTGGAAACTTTTTCATCATCTTTCTCCCTTTGTCCAGTCCTAATGTTCAATCTATAGAAATCCTCTATGTACTCCTTCACTGTCATTCCTTTCTGTCTCAAGTTATGAAATTTCCTGAACAGATTTATCTGATATTCCTTGGGTATGAACATAGCCTTCAGCTTGGCTACCATTTTGTTCCAATTCTTGATATTTTGCTTACCTTTGCTTCTTCTGTCAACCTGCAGTTCATCCCACCACAGTGTTGCATGTCCTTTTAATCTGGTGAAAACATGTCTCACCTTCTTCTCCTCATCTATGTATTCATAGTAGAAATACTTATCCATGGATCTTATCCAATCCAACAACTCTTCAACATCCAAATTGCCTTCATACATTGGGATGTTTATCTTTGCTCTAGCTCCCAATTTAACAACCGCTCTCAGGAAGCATTCTTTGACAACATCTTCCCCTGTAGCTTCTTCAACTTCTATTTCTTCCCTTTCTGCATCGCTGACGTCTCCAATGTCAGGTTCTCTCCTTTTCGTTGTCTCCATCACATCCAACCTTGCATGAAGTTCTCTCATATCTCTTTCAACAACTCGATTTTCTACAGGTGGATCTGCACGTCTCCTAGGCGACATTGTGCTAACATTTTCTCCACTCACACATAGTACAATTTGAGCTCTTTAGGCTCTGATACCACTTGATGCAAACCCTCCTCCTCTCCTCGGGGATGTGCGACCTCACGGTCAAGGATCTTTGAATTCCCAAGTTGAATTATCTCCTCAAGGCCTGGCTGGCCCCAAACTAAATTAAACATAGGTCCTTTTATCCTTAGGTGCAGGTCCCATGGAACTTGTGGGCCCTGCCTCTTAGTGTTTTTTCAAATATCAAAGTCGACGGGCGCTAGCTCCTCCCACTAGCCCCTCTCCACATGTGACCTCGGGCTATGACCCAGGGCTAAAATCCTTTTGGCACTTTTCAAGTTCGGACTTTGGCGGTTTTGGCAATAGCTGCAGCACTTTTCCCGAGCCCCAAACTCACCTGGATAGATCTATGGTTCTTGTCTCTTCCACATCCAACGACTGTGATCCGCTTCAGACTTCGAACTTCGAGAGTTTCGAACGTCTTAACACTCCTTTCCCCCAAAGTATTTTGTACCCGGAGCTTCAGATTAAGCGCCACGTGCTTCTCTTGATCGATGGATGATATTTGTCCCTTACTCTGCTTCGGACGACGGATAGTCAGCGCCCCTCTTTCTCCTCATCTCTTCTTCGAAATTCACGAACTAGTGACGTGTGTCCTTCCCAAATCGACGGTCACAATCTACTACGTTAGATCGGCCTTTGAGAGTCTTTCCTCCGAAGTACTCTTCCTTCGAACCGTGTGGATCTCTGCCACGTATCCTCACCATAACCAATGACTTGGATCTACTTCACACTTCACGATTTTGCGAAGATTGATAACTACTTGGCGCAAATTCTCCGAAGTCCTTCCTTCCTGAACCTTACTTATCTACTGCCACGTCTCCGCCTTCCAGACAATGGTTGGGATCTCTTCGCAGCTTCGGACTTCGACGATGTTCACTCCTTAACACCCCAAATCCTCTGATTCACGAACTTTCGAAGGAACTCGCGGCTAACCACCGCGAAACTTCTCTCAAATTTGATGGTCTGGAATGATCTCATTTCCTCTTGGACGGATCTTGCTCGTTGATTTTTGGAAACCTTCAAGGACTCCTCCCAAACGAAGAATTCTCACCCGCTATCTCTTTTGAGCTTGTACTTCTTTGAGATCTCTGACTTCTCAGAGCGCCTTTTCGACACTTAGTCGAAATTTGACTTATGTCCACAACTTGCAACAAGTCTTCTCCTCAACTCAACTTCTCCTCCTGTACAAAAGAACTTAGGGATGTTTCCACCTACACACACCTTGCTAGGTCTTCTACACTTCTTCTCAAATAAAGCTTAAAGCTACTCCTCCTGAGCTTCTGAGTCAAAAGACTATGTCCACGCACTCCTTGGGGACAACATGCACTCTTTGCAAATAAAAACCTCAAGTTATCTCTTCTGAGCTTCTGAGTCGAAACACACTCTGTCAACGCATTCCTTGCGGACAATATGCACTCCTTGCATAAGCTTGTGAAGAGATACAATTGAAACTTACCTAATATCTCAGAGATTCATACATTCAACCATGTAAATGCATTCATAAACACAAGAATGAGTAAATAACAGATAATTTCACTTAAACATGAAGCCTACCATTCATTCATTCAGATAGACATAGCCATAGCAACACCAATCATTTGGAATGATACTTCTATGCTATATTCATTCAACTGAAAATATACATGTGTTCATACACTCCGATGAGCTTCAACAACTTCTGCAACATATACAACTACAACAACTACAATAATAACTTCAGCAGCCTCTTTTGGGCAATAATACAAAGAGTTATACAAGAGGGGCTCTTCAAGCCTTTCCCTCCAACTACTTTAGAGCTATCCTATCGAATTAAAAGCTATCAAATACTAAGGCCTTATTACAATAAATATTCGAGGCAGATAGATAAGAGCGAAAGCTCCAGATCTGTACTGCAACCTACAACATTAAAGGAAAATACATTCCCCATCGATCTCCTGCGATGGCTCAACCTCCAAACATTTAAGATCGTCTTTAATTATAATGTTTTCCATATATTACATTGATATGCCAACTTTGAAATTAAAATTCTTCAAAATGCACATTAGGGCGCTGAGATGTCCTCCATGTGCACTTTGATGACGATGCTCCTGCTTCATTTTAGCTTTGAAATGACAAACCTAGTGATTCAGGTTGCATTAAACGAAAGCACACCCACTTTCCCAACTCTTCATTTTTATCCACGTATCATTATTGATTAAACTGCACACATTTATATATATTTATATGTAGATTGTAAACACATGTTTTTTAAACAAAAAATATTGCTTTCGATGTTTTATTAATTTTTTATTTTACATACATCATAATTCTAAAATGAGTAGGTCTTTTATTTCTGACAAAACTTTTTATTGTTGTGCCCATCTAGTAATGTGAGGGAAACATTAACTTGTACCGACACAATACTAAAGAGTAGATTAGAAGTAACGTATCCAAGAGGGAAACATTAACTTGTAAATGAGTAGATTAAAAGTAATGTCATCTAAGTTATCTTCATACTTATCATAGCATAGATCTAAGTATATTTCATACTTATCATAGCATATATCTAAGTTATCTTCATACTTATTATAGAATATGCTATGCTATGCTAAATGAAATTTTGCACACAAATAAAAAATATTAAAATAAAGATAATAACACGTGTCGTACAACAAGCATCGGAATGCCTATATAATTGCGAACGCATAAGGCAATATATAACAATCACATTTATTGGGATAACTATTGGTAGAGTGAGCACAGCGTTCTGATCTTAGGATTGAAAGTCAGTTTGACTTTAAAAATCATATTGTTGGTGTGACGTGGACTAAAAATCATAGTGTCCATCTATGGTTGGTGTGACGTGGACAGCGATTGAAGTTTCAACTTTTATGGACCATGAATGATTGGATAGAATCTCTTCCTTCGTCCGTCAATGCATGCGGGGCGGCGGTCAACGCATGGTCAACGCATGTGGGGCACTTTTAGATTTTAATGTATTGAGTAGGTTAATTTTGGAGTAATTTTTTTTCACGAGTTTCATTTTTCAGTAAAAAAAATTGGTCTGAATTCGGTCAGATTTTCAGGAGTAATCTGAGTTTAGCATGGATTAAAATTCCATGCATTTCAAAATTTTAACCTAGAGATATTGCTCCATTTTAAAACAACCCACATATTTAGAAATGGATTAGAGTTCTAGATTAACAAGAAATTTAAAAACAAGCCGTAGAAGAATATACCAAAAAAATAACTAGAAAAAGAAGATTACTCCCAAATTAACCCACTCCTTTAATGTATTTCTAAATTTGTAATCATAACTAAAAACAAGAATTGATGATAAGTCAAAGCATGTGCAAGTGATATTTTTCCCACTCCTTTAATGTATTTGTAAATTTGTAATCATAACTAAAAACAAGAATTGATGGTAGGTCAAAGCATGTGCATGTGATATTTTTTTAAAGACTTTAATGTTTGTGCAGGAGTTTTAGATTTTAATGTATTTGTAATCTTAACTAAAGATAAGAAGTCAGGCTCGGTCAAAACATGTGCATGTGATATTTTTTTAAAGACTTTAATGTTTCTGCAGGCCGAAATAAAGGAAGAGAGTTTGCATTCACATGGTTTTAATATATCATTTTCGAAGAAAGTGCATGTCATCATCAAATGAATATGCTTTTAAATGAAATATGCTGCTTTCAGTTAGATAACATTTATTGGGAATCGTTTTATATGGTATGTATATATGTGTATGATGATGATGATTAATGTTTATCAATATTGAATTGATTTATTAAATTTTAAATATTGAATTAATTTATTAAATTGGTTTATTAAATTTTCAATATTGAATTGATTTATTAAATTTTAAAAAGGTAAATTTTTTAGAATTGGGAATCTTATTATATGTATATATGTTTATAATTGATTTATTGAATTTTAAATATTAAATTGATTTAGAATTGGAAATCTTATTATATGTATATATGTTTATGATGATGATTAAAGTTTATTAATATTGAATTGATTTATTGAATTTTAAAAAGGTAATTTTTTCAAAATTTGATTTGTGTCTTAAATTCTTATTTATTATCATCATTTGTTATTATCTATTTGTTTTTCTTCCCTACTTTTTTAACATTTTGAACTTTTTTTTCTTAATTTAACTTAGTCTTGTGAAATGAGGTCTTCATTTATGAATATTCGTGATCTTTTGGAGATTTACTAAGTATATAATATTTATGATCATCACAACTTATTTTATATTATATATAATAATAATATAAAAATATAAAGATCTTCATTTATGAATATTCATGATCTTTTAGAGATTTACTAAGTATATAATATTTATGGTCATCACAACTTATTTTATATTATATATAATAATAATATAAAAATATAGAACTTTATTGTATTGAGAATATACATTTATAATTTAAATGGAAATGTTAATATGATAATATTAATAAAAGAAAAAAATGAAATTTAAAAAAAAACAAAAATAATTTATCAAAATAATAAAAAACATCCATAATATTATAAAAACTTATAATAAAGAACTAAATAAGCATAAATCATTTTCCAAATATATTTTATGAATTTATGTAAGAAGAAAATGTTTGGTTTAAGAAGTTAATTTCATTGATTATGATTAATTGTTGTTGGATATTTACTCAAACACTAATAAATTTTATTTATTTATTTATAATGATTAGTGATTAATTGATGGCATTTATGTTTTTAAATGTTTGTTGTAAAGTTTAAATTTCATTTCTTTATATCAAGAGGTTCTCTACAATTTAGTATGGAGGATATGTTGAGGAATGATGTTTACATGACACCATTGAAAGAGTAATATGGTTGATGTAAGGTCTCCTATGACATCCACCGAGCCCACACACTCTTTGAGTAGACTTGGGGATGAGTCAGACATGATAACACAAGGGGCATGCGATCATTTGGGCGAATGAAGACGTGTGGGTGTGAGCAGGAACACCTTGGGTGCATTATGGTGACGTGCGACACCAAGGGGGCACACACCATACTTGCCTTAAGACGATTGAAAAATACTTGGGTTGCATTTGGGCAAGGGAGAGGTAACTTGGGAGTATGTCCAAGGAGTGGACTCGTCTTTCTTTGGCAACATGGGCACACCGAAGAGGTTGGATGACCCCATCAGCACACCCACGAGGAGTCACGACGATAACCACAAGGAAGAGCATAAGGAAAGGGGCATGCGCTCAAGGATGGGGTGCGCTAGTCTAAGAGACACGATAGTTGATGGGTGCATGGGCACGTTTAGGCGCACCAGGTCCATGAAGGGGTGTGATGAATCGGTTGACTGTGATGGTTCGTGAAGGGGCACGACACACCTAAAGGACGTGACGTTTCGAATTAAAGACCCTTGGAGTCCCTATAAGAGCACAAGGGCACACAACTAAAGAAGGTAAATTTTTGGAGAGCAAGAACAAGAGGGAAAGTCAAACACAAAGTTCTTAGGAAAGGAAGAATTGAGGCAAAGTTATGAAGATGGAAGACAAGTAGACATGGGTGGGACGCACTAGGAGATTTTGGGGAATTTTGGAAACACAGGTTTGTTGGAGGCATGTGTGAGGTAGAACCAAAGTTTGTGCTAAATTGGTGAGTTTTTTGGTAGAGAAGGGACAACAAGTTTGTGGTTGGGCACACATTTGGGGCACACCGCAGGTGGTTGCAAAGGTGGTTACAACAAAGATTCTTGGTGTGAAGAACCTGTGTATGAGTGTCTTGGTGAGGTGAGGTGATTCGTGTGACTCTGCCCAAGTTGTAAACTGAGCCGATAATGCTCATATTGTAACTATTTTTCAATAACAATACTTGGTCAGGTGTAAGGCACAGTTTGTGTCACCCACACTATTTCTCTTGTTTGTTTCACAATTGTTCTCTTAGTTTCTCATGTTCTTGGATGTATGCTTAAATGACTAAGTGTTAAATTGTTAATAAGATTGTCTAAGTATACAAGAGTTGCACTAGAGTAGGAGTGTGGCTCGCCTGTAGCCTAGAATGGAGTATGGGTATGCTCTAGGTGAAGAGGTGTAGTCCGAACGAAGTATTTTTGGTGTTTCCAAGAAACCAAGTAAAAACTATTACAGTGTTGCACGCCCTTAGGACGTGAACGATCTCATGATCTGAACAAGTGTCATGTGGGGTTGTGAGAGTTGAGTATATAAAGTGAGTAATTGTTTTTGGAATAAAAGTAAAATTTGAATTTAGGTAAAAGTAAATTTGAAATTAGATAAATAAAGAAAAAATGTATATATAATAATATAATAAAATACACATTACTATCATTATGTTAATCAGTTAAATTTAAATAAATATTTTAATAAAAGCAATGGAAAAAATGTTACAAGTAAGCATTTTGAAATGATATTTAATTAATATGAAAAAAATAAATTAAATTTTAATATTTGAGGTACTCAATTCAAAATAAAACTGGTACTCAGTTCAAGTCGTAGTGGGAGGAAAAGGCAATGGATTGATAAATAAACCTTTGTTTCCGCTTTCCGATTCAAGCAACAGATCATTAGAATGACTCTACTTGTAGTTCATCTGACTCTACATTCAGTAATTATTATTATATACGTAATTTCGCAATCGAAGAATTGAACATAACTTGCTGGAGCGCTTACGCGAAAGAACAGAAGAACTTGCATAAATGGACCTACATAACTTCATCAATCTACATCAGTGATGCCAAGTGATGCCACTGGACCTACATAACTACATGTATCCAGTGGTGTTGTGTACTGTGTGGTGAGGAGTAAGAAAGGTAAGGTTGTTTAATACCGTCTGATAAGAGAATTAAATCGCAGTACCCACTAAGAGCGGAGGAAGGAGCTTACCTTACTCATCATTATCATTATGTTAATCAGTTAAATTTAAATAAATATTTTAATAAAAGCAATGGGAAAAATGTCACAAGTAAGCATTTTGAAATGATATTTAATTAATATGAAAAAAATAAATTAAATTTTAATATTTGAGAAAAAATGTTACATAGTATAAGTAAGTATTTTGAAATGATATTTAAATAATATTAAAAAATTAAATTAGATTTAAATATTTCAATGTGGTGCATTGATTTCAACAATAAATGTATTGATTTCAACATTAGATGTATTGTATTCAATATAGATTGTGGACATATTATTGAAGAGGATGGTTAAAATATTGAAATAATAAAAACATTATTTCAATATGTAAATAAAATTAGAAATATAGTAAAAAAAAATAAAAAATAAAAAAAAATGATTTAGTGGTAAAATTAATATCATTATGTTAATTACTTAAATTTAAATAAATATTTTAATAAAAACATGTATAAAATTGTTACAATTAAATATTTTAAAATAATATTTAAATAATATTAAACAATTAAATTAAATTTCAACGTTTCAATATAGATCATTGATTTCAACATCACATATAATTATTTCAATATTAGATACATTGCATTGCATTTAGTGTAGGATGTGGACATACCATTTAAAAAATATTGCATTTACTGTCCCAATCCAAAAATGATATGGTGGAATATATAAAGTGAGTTTCCATCTCAATATTTATGAAATAATGTAAGAAAAGGATTTGGACAAACAATTATATATATATATATATATATATATATATATATATATATATATATATA
>ML780797.1:379873-411831 GCA_009831015.1 Picea engelmannii
AATGCTCTTCAGCCAAGCAGGAACAGTAGAAAACCCCCGGAATTTTGGAGGAAAGTCTGGGATCCGTTAGCACTTCCCAAGATAAATTTCTTCTTTTGGACTCTAGTTCACAATAAGCTGTTAACAGGAGACAATCTGGAAAAGAAAAAGCATTGTTGGGCCTCATAGATGCGAACAGTGCAGAAGCAGTTCAGAAACAGCCAAGCATCTTTTTATGGACTGTAACTTTTCTAAAGAAGTTTGGAACCTCATGCTCCATGACTTAAAAATTACAGTTCCCCAATTTCACTCTGTAGCAGATCTATTTGATGCCTGGGAACAATGCTATCCTTCAAAGATCCCCAGCAAATCATTATGGCGGAAAGTCTGGAATGCCATTCCCAAATATGTTTGCTGGCAGATCTGGCTGACCCGGAATGATATGATTTTCAATGAAAAGCAGCAAGCCCCTTTTTTGGCAGCAACAAAGGCCAAAGACTTCCTCTTGGAAGCAGTTCAACAACAATATTTTCCCGATTGTGCCTTGCTGCTCCCTGAAGAAGAAAGGTGGCTGGGCCCCCTTTTGCCTCACCCTCGGAATCAGTTGTCAGCTCCTCAAGAAGTGAGCCCGGTGTGGAAAAAAAGAGACTCCGAAGCTACCATCCAAGAATGGTGGAGAAGTCAAAAAATCGCCACGATCTTCTTCGACGGAGCCTCTAAAGGCAATCCTGGGACAGCAGGAGCAGGAGGAGTCATCTATGACTCGGACAGCTCAAGAAGGGACAGTTTTTGTTGGGGCATCGGGAAAAAAACCAACAATCAAGCAGAGATCCAAGCCCTACTCAAAGTCTGCCAAATAGCCAGAGACAGAGGATATAAAGAATTTCAAGCTCTTGGAGACTCAGAGATTTTAATTAAAAATTTAAACACGGATAATTTGTTCACCAATGCAAGCCTCAACAAAACTCTAAACAGATTAAAGAGAATCCTGCTCGACTTTGACTCCTACAAATTCTACCACATCCTCAGAAACTTGAATAGCGAAGCAGATCTATTGGCGAACAAGGGATGCACTCTCGGGAAAGGGCAGCTTCTCCTAAATGAAGAAAGTTCAATTCATCCTTGTAATTCATGAGTAATCTGATCTCGGAATTAGTATAAGAATCAGAAACAGAAGCTTTGTAATGATGGCTGCCATGGTGCATGCCCTTTCTTTTCCTCAATAAAAAGAAAAGGGCAACAACTTGCAAAAGAATGTAGAAGGCAGCAAAGCCTGAGAAAGACAGCTGGATCAGAAGCTGAAACACAGTGTTGAAACTCAGATGCTGGAACACAGATGCTGGAACACAGATGCTGGGACACAGAAGCTGAAACACAGTGCTGAAAGTGATGGATCTTATGCTGAAACACGGTGTTGCAACAACTGAAATTAAGAGTTGTTACTTATGCTGAAACACAGTGCTGGAACAGTTGCTGAAACACAGTTTGTTACATATGCTGAAACACAGATTTGTCACATATGCAGAAACACAGTTTTGTTAAATATGTTGAAACACAGTGTTGGAACAGATGCTGAAACTCAGTGTTGGAAATTATGCTGAAACAACGATGGATCTTATGCCGAAACAGTGATGCAACACACTTTGTAACTGAAATTGTGGCTCTGCCACCCCTCTAATAAAAATTATAACCGTTTTCGTTAAAAAAAATTTAAAGAAGTATTTGAATAAAAGTAAAGGAAAAAATGTCATAACTAAGGATTTTGAAATGATATTTAATTAATATTAAAAAGATAAATTAGATTTCAATATTTCAATGTGTTGCATTGATTTCAACAATAGATGTATTGATCTCAACATTAGATGCAATGATTTCAACATTAGATGTATTGTTTTTGCATTTATCTCAACATTAGATGCAATTATTTCAACATTAGATGTATTGCTTTTAGTGTAGGCGGTGGACATACCATTTAAAATGATGGTTAAAATATTGAAACAATAAAAGCAATATTTGAATATGTAAATAAAAATAGCAACTGTGGGGTTATATTCATATTATATTTCAATATTTCAATGTGATGCATTGATTTTAACATCAAGTGCATTGTTTTTAGTGTAAGTTATGGACATACCATTTAAAATTATGGTTAAAGTATTGAAACAATAGAAGCAATATTTCAATAAGTGAATAAAACTAGGGGCATAGAAAAATGATAAAAATTATATGTCAAACAAATAAATTAATAAAAAAATTGATTTAATGGTAAAATTGATGTCATTAGGTTAATCACTTAATTCAAATAATTATTTTAACAAAAGAAAGAGAAAAAATGTTACAACTAATCATTTTGAAATGATATTTAATTAATATTAAAAAATTAAATTAGATTTCAATGTTTCAATGTGGTGCATTGATTTCAACAATATATGCATTGATTTCATCATTACATGTAATGTTTTCAACCTTAAATGCGTTGAATCTAGTGTAGGATGTGGACATACCATTTAAAAATATTGAAACAGTGAAAGAAATATGCAAATATGCAAATAAAATTAAGGGGAGCAACTGTGGGGTTATATTCACACTAGATTTAAATATTTCAATGTTGATTTCAACAATAGATGCATTGATTTCAACATAGATACATTACTTTCATTATAGATTGTGTATATAGTAGACTCCCAACCAATTGTTGATACAACGAATGAGTAGCACATGGTAAAGAGAAACTAGCAGAAAGGGTAATCAATGATGTCAAAGCGCTAAAGTAAATCAAGTGCATACTTTTGTTGAAAAATGAAGATCCCTTTTAAACAATGAAGAACCTATAGACAAAGAAAATAATGTATAAGAACTAGATCTATCATATCAAAGTGTTCCATCAATGCTTGTTGAACACTTTGAATCATGGATGAGGAAATTCCCGTGAGAATTAAATTATCCACATATAGAACTAGAATCAAGAGATTAGTGCTCTTCCTTCGAGTGTAAAACATAGGATCATAATGACAATGATTGAACCCTAAAATAATCATAAAAAAATCCATCTTCTCATGCAGATATTGAGGAGCTTGCTCAAGACCATATAGTGAATGTTGAAGCCTGCAAACAAGAGAAGAATCATGCACAAAATATAGTAGACTGACCACTCTTGGGAAGCAACAAGAAAAATCACAAGGTGTATGGAATTCATCTTGGAAACATCGTCAAAGGCATTAGAATAATCAATTCCTTCAACCTGTGAAAATACATTGACCACAAGACATGCATTATGATTGTTAATAGAGCCATCAATTACATATTTTGTTTTGTAGACCCATTTACAACAAACTAGCTTCCATCCCTTAGGAAGAGGAACAAAATCTCATGTGTGATTCTTCAACAAGGAATATTATTCCTTTGACATGCAAGCATCCCAAAAACATCATGAAAATGCCATGGATCATATGAAATGGCCTGAATAAAAAAAGAGACACATGTTGTTTGGGACTAAGTATGGTGACGGGAAGAAACAAAATAATTGAAATCTATGGGCTCATAGTCATTCCTATCAAGCCTCTTTCACTCATGAAATATCCTCCTCAAATGTTGTTCTTGATAAAGTTGTTCCTGTTCAAGATGCTCATATTTTTTGGTGCCGATGGAGTATTTTCTCTCATCTATTTTTCATCTTCAATATTGTGATTTGAAAAAACAAATTGTTCATCGTCTTCTTGTTTACAAAAACAAAACTATTAGAATGATCTACACCATTATTAGCATGACAATCTATGGGAGGAGTAGGAGACAATGTGGGGTTGAAACTCTCATCAAATGGATAGCCTTTCAAAACAAGAAATCTTTATAAATATGATCAAATAACATATACGCCTTCATATCCTCATAGTAAGCAACAAATATTAGTGGTTGTCTCTTCTTCTCCATAGCTTTGTGCTTTTCATATAGAATTAAGGCCCATGTTGGACTGCCACATACCCTAAAAGTAGAGACATGGGGATTAACATGGCTCCAAGCTTCCTGTAGAGTCATATGAAACAATTCCCTATGAGGCATTCAATTTTGAATGTAATTGACATGATCCATTGCTTTAAATTATAAAGAAGGTTCCATGTTCTTGGACCGAATCATGCAATTTGCTATCTCTTTCAATAACTAGTTCTTTCTTTCAACAATGCCATTTTGTTGAGGGGTGTAGGGAATAGAGTGTTGATGTTGAATTCCATGCACTCTACAAAAATTCTTGATTGTCTAATTGACATACTCCCCATATTATTTGTGCATAATTTCTTGATACAAAGAAATAATTGTTTCTCAACAAAAGCCTTGAAGGTTTTAAAAGTAGCAAAGACCTCACTCTTGTACTTATGAACGTACACCCAAGAGAGTCATGAAAAATCATCATTAAAATGAACAAGTTGGAAATGACATGATATCACTATGTACTAACTTGAGAGGTGTCGTAGCACACAAGACCTTACATTTAGGAAAAGGATCTTGTTGTTGCTTTCCAAGAACACAACCTGGAAGAAAAACTCCATCAATGTAAGAAACTTTAGAAATACCAAGTGTACGTCCCCAACCACCCAGGCTGGGCCACATCACAAATATTTTTTCCTTGGATACCATTAATAACTAAATATGATATGTATATGAACACACATGCAAGATAACAACATACATTTCATGCATTATTATGAACAATTACAATAAACATAATTAAACAGATTACACACATAAATTAGCATGTAAATACACATAAAATAACACTTATATTTTAGTTAAAAACATTGAATGGATACATACCTCAGATGTTCCTCGCAGTCATAGAGTCTAGTACTCATAAACTCTCATAAGCATGTCACCCCCGAGCTGAGGCTAGAAACTCTACCAGGGTATAGGATTCCTAAGCTAGACTAAGGTCTAACAGATATCCAAATTAATCTCAGGTCAAGGTGCCAACTTTAGAAACTACCCTACAACCTCTCATTTCCCATAGTCTATCCCACCCCAAGAAGTGTGCTCCTTCTCTGCTCAACAATCCTTCGTCTGCCCCACTTCCCTTTCAGGGATTCAATGACATGTCAGAAAGAAAGTCTTAGAGATATGTAGCTAATGCCTTGCACACATGGAAGTAATTCCCAGTTGTTCTCTCACCTAGAGAGAATGATCACGGGCTTGACAACCCACTTATTCAACACATACCTCCAAGGAATCACTGGTTACAATCATTTGCCAAAGCTCCCAAGTTCAAGTATGAATGATGGATGATAGGGAGAGTACGTATGACCAGAGTGATGGAGTGAATGATGGATGAATAATAGGAAATTACAATAAGTTCTCAATTTTTATATGCATGTTCCCAACTTGACACTTGTCATGTTAGGAAATACATGAACCCCACATGGATGATACGTTCCCCACACTTAGGAACTTAGGATAAATATAAATATATCCCATAAATTAGACTTTATGAAATATTATTATAATATTCCATTGGCTTAGCCCCTCTTCCTAGACCCTTAGCCCCCTTTCCTTCTAGTAGATTTCTATCCCCCCATACTCTTTTTGTCTGGCTGGTCTGTAGAAGAAATTTATTTTTATTAATATCCAAGTGTGATTACATATTACAATGATAGGATCCCTGGCATTTTAGCATCTAGGCTCTCTAACCTAATAATCACACATGCACTCTGGCCTTAAACACATATACAAAGGAAATCTGGCCCAAAACATCTTGGCTCACTAGCCTATATGTACATTTACATTTGAGGTTCAACTAGGGGTATTACATCCCCATCCCCCTTATGTATGCACTGTCCTCGGTGCATTTAAAACACTTGTACACTCAAAATATTCAAAAATATTCAAAAAGATGCAGGTACTCCTCATGGATGGCATCTTCATGCTTGAAGGTTGCATATTTAGGACCATAACAGGTCCACTTGACCTTTACCATCTCTATTTCTTGATTCTAGAGTAGCTTGACTTTGTGATCCAATATGCACACCGACTGAATTTAGAAGTCTCCTTATTGCTCCACCTGGTTCACATTCCAATCAATTACATGATTAACATCAGGTACATGCTTTTTAAGCAAAGGCACATGGAATACATCATGAATTCACATGGATGCAGGAAGTGAAAGAATCTATGCAACATGACTAATCCTCTCCAAGATTTCAAAGGGTCCACAATATCTTGTTGCTAGCTTTCAATAGTTTCCCAATTTAAGTGAACTCTTCTTAGCTTTCACTTTTAAGAAGACATGCTCTCCCACTTTAAATTATCTATGAGTTCTTCCCTTATATGCATAACTTTTCTTATTGTCTTGGGAAACCTTTAAATTCTTCTTTGTCTTTACCATCTATTCTTCCATTTCCTTGAGCAACTCTGTCTCAACCACTCCTATTTCTGTTGGGTTTTCCTAGTTTACTAGTGTATGGCACTTTCTGCCATATAATGTCTCAAATGGGATCATCTTTAAAGTTGCATGATACCCATTATTATAAGAAAATTCCACCAAATGTAGATAATATTCCCATTTTGATGGTTTATCCATCACATACATCCTTAGCATATCTTCAATCACTTGATTGAACCTCTTTGTTTTCCCATCTAACTTTGGATGATAGGTTGTGCTAAAATTCATATTTTCTCAAATCCTTTAAATAATCCCTTTCTAAAACAAAATTGCCTTAGGTACACCATGTAGACTGACAAATTCTCTCATATAAATATCTGCAATGTTAGTTTCCTTGTGAATTAGTTTCACCAAAATAGAATGAGCATCTTTAGTGAGATTATCCAGCACCACCATGATGGAATCATGTTGCTTCACTGTTTTGATCAGCTTGGTGATGAAATCATTTGTCACCACTTCCTATTTCCACTCTGGAATAGGAAATGGTTGGAGAAATCCAAGTGGATGCATATGCTCAGCCTTGACCTTTTGACATTCAAGACATCTAGCAATGTACTCAACCACCTCTTTCTTCATACTCGACCAAAAATATTGGCTCTTAAGCAATTGTTTCTTGGTACCCTGGTTGCCCAACATAAGGCACATTATTCATTTCTCTTAGCACCGGATTTTTCAGCTCCTAAAAATTACACACACAAATTCTGCCCCTGTACATGAGGATTCCATCCTCCCTTAGCTCATAATCTTGAATTTTCTGCTGAAAATTACCTTGTTGTAATTTTTCATTTGTTTCCAAATAATGTTGGTATAAGTTTGTAGCTTCTAAAATTCTATATTTCAATTCATATGTGTACATGCTAATCGATGTAGCATGCATCTCATGCACCCTCCTGCTCAGTGCATTATCCACCTTGTTATCCTTTCCTTTGATATGTTCAATGTCATGCTCACTAAGGAATTCTAACCATCTTACTTTCCTAGCATTCAATTTTGGTTGTTCGAAACAAATATTTTAGACCACTATGGTTTGTCCCGTTCTCAAATATTCTTCCCATGAGATAGTGCTTGAACATCTTCAAGGCATGCACTATGGATACCAATTCTAAATCATAAGTGACACAATGTCTCTCATTCTCTTTTAACTTCCTTTATTCGTAGCATATCACATGCCCATTTTGAATAAGGACTCCTCCAATGCCTTCCTTTCATGCATCAATGCACACAACGAAATATTCATTTGGATCAACAATCCTCAGTATTGGTGCATTTGTTAATAAGATTTTCAAGTGCTGAAAAATTCTTTCACAATCAACAATCCATTCGAATCTAACGCCCTTATTTTGCAAAGAAGTGATTGGGTGTTAAATCTTTGAGAAGCCTTCAATAAACCTTCTATAGTAACATGGTAGTCCCATGCATGATTTCACCTCTGAGACATTCCTTGGTACTGGCCATCCCTCAATGGCTTTTATCTTTTCTGAATCCATCGCTATCTCTTCCTCTAAAATGATAGGGCCCAAATAATTTATCCGCCTCTAATAAAATGAGCACTTTCTCATATTTTCATATGCCTAATGCTCCCTTAATACTTATAGCACCATCCTTAAGTTATGCTCATGATCTTCTTTAGACTTAGACTAAATAAGAATGTCATCCAAGAAGACAATGATAAACTTATCCAAGTAATTTATGAAAATACCATTAATTAAACACATAAAGATAGCCGGTGCATTTGACAACCAAAACAACACCACTATGAACTTATAATGGGCATACATTGTTCTAAATGTGGTCTGACTGATATCTTCTTCTTTAATTCTCATCCGATGATAACCCGACCCGAGGTCAATCTTGGAGAAAATATTTGCATATTTCAATTGATCAAGAAGATCATCTATCCTTGGAAAAGGGTACTTGTTCTTCACATTCACCTTGTTCAATTGCTTGAAATCAATGCACAACCTCAAGGTACCTGCATCTTTATTTTTCAAAAATAACATTGGGGCACCCCAAGGTGACACACTTGGGCATATATACCCCTTCTTCAAAATCTCTTCAACTGCATTTATAATTCCTTCAACTTTTGTGTCCTCATCCTATAAGGAGTCTTGGACACTAGGGCTGATCCAGGCATCAGATTAATGGAGAAATCTATAACTCTCTTTGGTGGAAACCTCGATATATCCTTAAATACATCTTCAAAATATTTTAGGACTGCATAGTATTCAATGCATGGCACTTCATCTTTATGTATCTCTTCCATATGCACTGCAAATATTTGGCATCCTTTCCTGAAGCTTTTCTTCAGCTGCAAGGATGGGAATTATCTCATAGTTACTTCCCTTGGTATACCCCGAACTATCCTGACACAGACCCCCCAATCCTTAGAATCGAGGTCCGCACAGGATCATTCTAAATATGCCTCCTAAGTCTGATTGACTCTTAGGTTCCTCCACAAGGAATCCTACACACACACAACAACAGTGTTTTTCCATAGGTCCTTATGAGTATGCCCCCGTGTGAACCAACACAAAGCACCACTCAACTCCCCTGACCACAATAAAATGATCGCGCCCTTTTTCCTTATCGAGACTTTCCTTTTCCTTTCTTTTCGGGATACCGGATTTCACGATTTCATGAATCCTGTTGTCGAGGTTCTCGACCTTTCCACTTTCCAAAACCCGAAATGGTGATTTTCCCGAAATGCTTGGCCGCATTCTCCTACACAGCTGTATCGAGTTTCGTGACTTCAAGAGTTCCGGAACAAGGAATCCCGACCCCTTGTTTTTGCAACTATCGAAATGCCAAAACCCGAAATTTTGAAATTCGTCCTAGACTATTCTTTTCGCGATTCGAGAGTTAGAGTGACCAAGGGTTTTGGATTACACTCTGGACTCACAAATCCCGAATTCTCGAAATAATTTGGCGCTCCAGTACATCACGATCAACGGTCCACATTGACTCCTGTTACTAGAGTGATGGATTCGTCCCTCCTTATCCACCTTGTAACTTCTTTGGATCTTACAGTTCTCGTGATTTCGGGAGTTCTCCTTGGAGAATTCTGACCGCTCGATTTCTTCCTTGACAGCTCCTTCGAAATGAACCAGTATTCTTATACTGGAACTCAAATCCTGCGAAATGAATTCGACTCCACCCCTTGAACACTTCAAAGGCATTAACCCTTCTGATCCTTTCTCTCACAGCTTCAAATCACAAAAGAACTCCTGCACGCACTCCTTGCGGCAATCCTTCAATTACTTCTGGGTATTTGAACTCACGACTCTGTGCACTTTCTCTGCAACAACAACCCTACAATCTCTCAACCTTAGTTGATAAGTTCTAAGGTCTTTACCAGCCTGCGCACACCTTGCATGGCTTCTATGCTTGTCTTGCACTTCCGCTGAAACGAGAACGGTATCCCTCCTGAGCTTTCAAAGATAAACTCTGAGCCTTCATCAACGCACTCCTTGCAGGAACTTCTCACTCAAGATGAGAAACAATTGAAACTCATTTCCTCTCTCTCTCAGAATTCAAACATCCAACTTGAAAACATACATTCACATATAGCATAATAACAAATGCACAACAGAGAGAGTAAGAAACTGTAAACAGACCATTCAACATGTGTACACAGAAAACATCATAACACCATGAATCTGAATCAAAGCTTCATATATTAATTCAAGCTTCTGTACATGGGTTCTCTTCTAAAACTCTTCTTCTATAGCTCTCTTCTTCTCTATGCTAATGTGCTTAATGATCTAATTCTGATTGATACAATGATACAAAGATGAGGGTGTCTATAGTCGTTTTCCCTTCTATTCCTAAAACTGTCTAATCTGGAATTTAAATCTACCTACTTTCATTAACTATGCATAAATGCCTTAAATTTTAACAGATGAGAGAAATCACTCATGATCTGTTTACAATATGAGAGTACACCTCATTTTAACCATTACATTTAATGTTTTCAAAAATATCTCAAAACGTGAGAAAATGCGTGTTGCGGTTTCCAACTATCCTTCGCCTCCATGCTCGCTTGACTGCTTACGATGCTCCTGCATCATACTCCCTCGCTTGAAAATTTTCATGGACTCCTGTTCATGAGTTCTTGAACGGTCTGTCCATGCCTCTGAATTTCTGCTTCATCCTCCCAACTAGCATCTTCAACTGGGTGTCCCTTCCATTTGACCAAGTATTCAAAATACTCTTTCCTCTTGGTCTTCCCGCTGACCCTCTTATCAATTATACTTTCCATCTGTGTCTTTACATCTATAGGAATTTGTTTGGTCCACTGAACTTCTGTCTGTTCATTCTCTTCCCCTGCTTCTTTAGCTTTATAAGGGTACACATATGAGATGTTGAATATCGGTGAAATTCCGATCCCATCGGGTAATTCGATCTTGTATGCGTTTGCCCCAAATTTCTTCACGATCTTGCATGGTCCAATCTTCTTCATTTTTAGTTTGTTATATGTTCCCCTTGGGAACCTTTTTTTCCTTAGATGTGCAAGAATCATATCACCAACTTCAAACTAAAGTTCTCGCCTGTGTTGATATGCTCTGCATTTATACTCTTGACTCGAATTTTGCAAATGTTCCCTCACTTGGCTATGAAGTTCCTTCATTGCCTCTGCAAAATCCTCCGCACTAGCAATTCTGAATTCAGTTTGTTCCATATCTTTTAATTTAGAAACTCCCCTTGGCTGCATTCCATATACAATGTGGAATGGACTCTGCCCTGTGCTTCTATTGATCGAATCATTATAAGCAAATTCCACCTGTGGCAGAATGTGATCCCACTGACTGTGGTGTTCAGTCACTAGGCTCCTCAGCAAATCTCCCAAGCTTCTGTTTACAACTTCTATTTGCCCATCCGTCTGAGGATGATAAGTTGAGCTAAATGAAAAATTTGTCCCCATCTTCTTCCATAAAGTCCTCCAGAAATGTCCTACGAACTTGGTGTCCCGATCTGAAACAATACTCCTTGGCAAGCCGTGAAGTCTGACAACTTCCTTGAAAAACAGGTTCGCAATATGAGTTGTGTCACTAGTTTTCTGACATGGTATAAAATGTGTCATCTTTAAAAATCTGTCTAACACCACAAAGATTGAATCAAATCCTCTTTGCGTTCTTGGCAGCCCCAATACAAAATCCATGCTTACGGCATCCCACGACTTCTCAGGTATGGGTAGTGGCTGGTATAACCCTGTGTTCTACCTTTTTCCCTTTGTGTGCTGACAAATTATACATCTGTCCACAAATCTTTTGACATCTGTCCTCATCCCTGGCCAAAAATATGACCCATTTAATTTCGAGAACGTTTTGTCATGACCGAAGTGTCCGACCAATCCTCCACTGTGTTTTTCTTTCAGCAGATTCTCCCTCATGGAGCATTTTGGAATACATAATTGATTGCCTCTGAATAATAATCCATCCTGGATCATATATTCGGTCCACTAGCTTCTGTCCCTAAGAATTGGATTCTCAGATGCCTCATACGCCTCTTTAAAATCTGGGTCATCCTTGTACATTTCTTTGAGGTTATCAAAACCCAAAGTTTTGACTCTGAATTCCTGCATCAACAAACATTTCCTGCTCAAAGCATCAACAACTGTGTTAGCAGTTCTAGAAATATGTTTAATTACAAAAGTAAAATTTTGCATGTATTCAACCCATTTAACATGTCTTTGGTTCAACTTCTCCTGTTGAGTCACGAATTGTAAGGCATGATTATCACTGTACAAAAAAAACTCTTTAGGAACCAAATAATGTCTCCATTTCTTCAGCGCTTGTATGACTGCATAAAATTCTGTCATATGTGGAGTACTTAACCTTTGCTTCATTCAGTTTCTCACTAAAGTATGCGATCGGTCTGTCATCTTGGCCTAAGACCGCTCCAATTGAAAATCCACTAGCGTCACACTTGACCTGAAATGTCTTGTTAAAATCCGGCAAAACCAAAATTGGCTACTTTGTGATCTTCTTCTTCAGCAAGTTGAAACTTTTTTCTGCTTCCTCTGTCCAGTGAAAAGATTTATGTCTTTTCTTCACCGTGTCCATCATTGGTGCACTAATTCCACTGAAATTTTTGATAAATTTCATGTAGAAACTAGCCAATCCATGAAATCTTCTAACTTCAAATATGCTCTTCGGCGATGGCCAATTCTTAATCGCTTCTACCTTATCCGGATCCATTTTCAGCTCATCTGTAGAGATAAAAAAACCCAAATAAATGAGTTTTGTCCTCATGAATGATGATTTCTTCACATTTATCATCAATTTCTCTTGTTGTAATCTCCTCATCACTGTATCCAAATGCTTCAAGTGATCTATTTCTATTCTACTGAAAATCAGTATATCATCAAGATATACAATGACGAATTTTCCTATGAAATCCTTTAGGACTTCATTCATCAATATCATGAAAGTAATGGGTGCATTTGTTAAGACAAATGGCATAACAAGCCATTCATACAACCCTTCATTTGTCTTTAATGTTGTCTTCCATTCATCACCTTCTCTCATACAAATTTGATGATATCCGCTTTTCAAATCAATCTTTGAAAAAAAAATTGCTCCACTCAAGAAATCCATCAAAGCATCCATCCTTGGAAAAGGAAATCTATATCTGATGGTAATATTATTGATTTCCCTCGAGTCTGTGCACATCCTCTAGCCTCCATCTTTCTTTGGGCTGAGCACTGTTGGAACAACGCATGGACTCAAGTTCTCTCTAATCAATCCTTTGTCCATCAAATCCTGTACCTGTTTCTTGACCTCTTCATTCTCCTGCGGCGTCAATCTGTATGTTGCTTTGTTTGGTAAACTAGCTCTAGGTATAAGATCGATGTGATGACTTATACTTCTGATCGGTGGCAACAAACAAGGTAGTTCGCCCACTACTATATCAGCAAACTTTTCCAACAACTTCTGGATTTCCTCTGGTAATTCATCCACTCTTGTACTGGTTAAAACAATTCTAGGCTTCCTGACCATAATTAATTGTGCATCTTCCTTCTTCTTAACCTCCTTAAGAAGTTCCTTCCCACTCATGAGAAGTACAGTGTTGCTCACTTCTGGTTTCGTTTCTTTATCCTTAATCAACAATAACATGTGAGTTCTCCCATTCTTCTCCAGGGTGTATGTGTTCTTTCTCCCATCATGAATCACATTCCTGTCATATTTCCATGGTCTACCCAGCAATAGATGACAAACATCCATAGGAATGACATCACATAGTATTTCATCCCTATATCCTCCTATTTTAAATTCAACTAAACATTGTTTAGTGACATTTACCTGATGTCCTTTTTGTAACCACGAAACTCTGTATGGGCTTGGATGTTCAATAGTCTCCAACTCCATCTTTTCTACCATCTCTGTAGAAACGATATTGTTTGTGCTACCACTGTCCACTATAAACTTGCATACCCTGTCTTTGGTCTTACAAGAAGTCCGAAAAAGTCTGTTCCTTTGGGCTAGGTTATCTGCCTCCTTCTCTGGCATTAAGAGAACTTTTCTCATCATCGACGATCTTCCGCCCTCAACATCTTCTGCCTCAACATTTCGTCCTTGTGCTTCGACAATGTGAGTTTCACCTCCTTCTTTCTTTCTATCTAAACATTCATAGGATTTGTGTCCATTTTTTCCATAGGTAAAGCATTTTATTTCTCCACCTCTGCCTCTTCCTCTTCCTATGGTTCGAGGAAAAGTATTTCTATCAACATATTGTCCTCTCTGTGAGCTTCCACCTCTCTCAGTTTGAGTTTGAGGTTTCTTCCACTCTTCTTTAGGTTTCTGATTTCTGTCCTGGGCAATTGTTTTGCCTCTTGCTTGACTTCTGCCTCGGCCTCTTTGACCTTGCTTTCGGCTCAACTTCTCTTCAGCTTTCAGATCCATCTGATAAGCATCTTCTACATTTGTAAGGTTCATCATGCTCATCTCGTCCTGAATGTCATATCTTAGACCATTCATGTACCTGACAACTTTTTCATCATCACTTTCCTAATGACTTGCTCTGATGTTGATCTTGTAGAATTCTTCAGTATACTCTTTCACTGTCATCAACTTCCGTCTCAAGTTCTGCATCCTCCAAAATAGAGTGATTTGATAATCCTTGGGTATGAATTTGGCTTTCATCTTCGCAACCATTCTATCCCAACTCTTGATTTTCTTCTTGCCTTTGCAGCGTCTGTCAGCCTGCAGTTCATCCCACCATAATGCTGCATGCCCTTTAAGTCTAGTAACAACACGTTTGACCTTCTTGTCTTCGTCGACATCCTCATAGTCAAAATATTTATCTAGAGCTCTAATCCAGTCTAGAAGCTCTTCAACATCCAGGTTTCCTTCATACATGGGAATCTCCATTTTTGCCCTGGCACCTATCCTTGCAATCGCCCTGAATAGGCGTTCATCTACAACATCCTCGAATGCTACTTCTTCTCCTTCATGTCCAGCTTCATTTTCACTTTCAGCCTCGCTGATATCCCCAACGTTGACTGTGCGCCTCTGTGCTGTCTCCATGGAATCAAGCCTGGCACGTATTTCGCGCATTTCTCTTTCCACTGTTGGATTAGGCATTGGCCTGTCTCTTCTTCTCGACGGCATGGCTGAGAAATATTCTTCCTTCCTCTGCTACATAAAACAAAGAACTTTTTCTGTGCTATGATACCACAACTGACGCACACCCCCCAATCCTTAGAATCAAGGTCCGCACAGGATCGTTCTAAATCTTCCCTCCCGAGTCTGATTGACTCTTAGGTTCCTCCACAAGGAATCCTACACACACACAATAATAGTGTTTTTCCACAGGTCCTTATGAGTATTCCCCCGTGTGAACCAACACAAAGCACCACTCAACTCCCCTGACCATAATAAAATGATCGTGCCCTTTTTCTTTATCGGGACTTTCCTTTTCCTTTCTTCTCGGGATACTGGATTTCGGGATTTCGCGAATCCTATTGTCGAGGTTCTCCACCTTTCCACTTTCCGAAACCCGAAATGTCGATTTTCCTGAAATGCTTGGCTGCGTTCTCCTACATAGCTGTATCATGTTTCGCGACTTCGGGAGTTCTGGAACAAGGAATCCCGACCTCTTGTTTTTGCAACTACCGAAATGCCGAAACCCAAAATTTCGAAATTCGTCCTAGACTATTCTTTTTGCGATTCGGGAGTTAGAGTGACCAAGGGTTTTGGATTACACTCCAGACTCACAAATCCCGAATTCCCGAAATAATTTGGCGTTCCAGTAGATCACGATCAATGGTCCACGTTGACTCCTGTTACTAGAGTGATGGATTCATCCCTCCTTATCCACCTTGTAACTTCTCTAGATCTTACGGTTCTTTTGATTTTGGGAGTTCTCCTCAGAGAATTCCGACCGCTCGATTTCTTCCTTGACAGCTCCTTCAAAATGAACCAGTATTCTTATACTGGAACTCAAATCCTGCGAAATGACTTTGACTCCACCCTTTGAACACTTTAAAGGAGTTAACCCTTCTGAGCCTTTCTTTGACAACTTCAAATCACAAAAGAACTCTTGCACGCACTCCTTGCGGCAATCCTTCAATTACTTCTGGGTATTTGAACTCACGACTCTGTGCACTTTCGCTGCAATAGCAACCCTACAATCTCTCAACCTTAGTTGATAAGTTCTAAGGTCTCGACCAGCCTGCGCACACCTTGCACGACTTCTGTGCTTGTCTTGCACTTCCGCTGAAACAAGAACAAAGGTATCCCTCATGAGCTTTCAGAGATAAACTCCGAGCCTTCTTCAACGCACTCCTTGCGGACGTTTCACTGCACTCCTTGCAGGAACTTCTCACTCAGGATGAGAAACAATTGAAACTCATTTCCTCTCTCTCTCAGACTTCAAACATCCAACTTGAAAACATACATTCACATACAACATAATAACAAATGCACAACAGAGAGAGTAAGAGACTGTAAACAGACCATTCAACATGTGTACACAGAAAACATCATAACACCATGAATCTGAATCAAAGCTTCATATATTAATTCAAGCTTTTGTACATGGGTTCTCTTCTATAACTCTTCTGCTACAACTCTCTTCTTCTCTATGCTAATGTGCTTAATGATCTAATTCTGATTGATACAATGATACAAATATGAGGGTGTCTATAGTCGTTTTCCCTCCTGTTCCTAAAACTGTCTAATCTAGAATTTAAATCTACCTACTTTCATTAACTATGCATAAATGCCTTAACTTTTAACAGATGAGAGCAATCGCTCATGATCTGTTTACAATATGCGAGTACGTCTCCTTTTAACCGTTACATTTAATGTTTTCAAAAATATCTCAAAACGTGAGAAAATGCTTGTTGCGCTTTCCAGCTGTCCTTTGCCTCCGCGCTCGCTTGACTGCTTATGATGCTCCTACATCATATCCTCAAATTCCTTTCTTCATCCAGAAAAGTAAATTCTTTATTATATCAATCTAGGACAACATGATGCTTTTCCAACCAATCCATACCAATTAAGCAATCATATGAGCCCAAATGTATGATATTCAAATCTTCCTTTGTGCTTATTCCATTCATGTCCATTGGACATTCCTTAACCATCTGATTAATTCTTATTTTAGCTCCTATAGATAACTAAACCAACCAAGCTCTCCCAAGCTTACTTCTTGGAAAATTAAATCTTTCCACTAACTTAAGATCTATATAACTATGAATAGCTCCTAAATCAATTAAAAAAACAATAGGTTGATCATTGATTTTATATTCCACTTCAATCATGTGAGATTGAAATTCAACTTCCTTGTTGTCCAAGGCTACATAGATCCTTGGCATGATTTTTCCCATGTACTCAACTATCTCAACCTGCTGAACATTGTGAACAATCCTCACTTTTTCACCTCTATGAGAGAAATCTCTATACATGTGATCTCCGTCACAACCCCACCATTTAATAGGTTGTTTCCTTGGTATTTTCCCCAAATGTTTTGTCATTTCGGGCTCATTTGGAGTTGGTTGTCCTTGAGAACTATTTCTGAAGAATGGTGGCTTGTTCCCCTTCTTCCTCTTCTCCTTCTTACCTTTATTATTATCTTCCCAATCCTTTTGGAAAGTTGGTCTTCCTCTATGCTGATCATAAAGGCACCTGACTCTCATTATTGCTTCATTCAATTTTTTGGGATCATCATATTGTATCTTGTCACTAAATATTGAGGGTAGCCCACTCAAAAACCTTTGAATTTTGACCTGTCCATCCTTGATGAAGTTAACATTCTTCAACAACTCTAAAAATATCCTTTCATACTCATCCATGTTCATTCTTCCAACCTTGAGTTCAAATAAATCCTTCATATTCTTATCATAGTAACACTCGGTCAAGTACTTCTTTTGAAAAATATTTTTGAACTGCTTCCATGTGAGTTTCTTCTCATCAATGTGTTGTACTTGCACAAGATGGTCCCACCACATTGATTCTTTTCCCTTCAATTGGTAAATGACAATTCTTCCTTCTTCCGGTGAGGAGAAATTATGTAATTGAAAATACTTCCTCATCCCCAATAACCAAGTCTCTTCATCCTCATATTTCTTGTGCTCACCATCAAAGGTAAGAGGTTTTATCTTGTTCATTTCTCCTTGTAGTTCATCTATCCATGACCTCCTCTTATGCTTTCTGACAAGAGATAGGCTTGGAATACTCTCTACTCTCTTCATCGAGTTCCTTGGTGAGTGATGATGATTTCTATCAAAACTTCTAGATTCTCTTCTTTTATCATGAGATCTGTGGATCTTTGACTTGCTTGAGTCTGTCCCCTTGTCCACATTCTTCTCTATCTTGTCCAAAATCTGCAACAACCTGATGTTGATGGCATCTTGGTTCTCTTTATCTTTCATCAACCTTTCATTATCAACCTTATAACTCAACATGTCTCTTTGCAGACTCTTTATGGTCTTCGCCAAATTCATGCTTTCCTCCTTGCCTTCTCCATGCCCATTTTTGTCCCTGCATTACCCATGCTGACACATAACCCTTTGATTTTATCTTCATGGTTGTAAGTCCTTTGAGCATCCTCCATGTATATGATCTCTTTGTTGGATATTTTCTATCAGTACTATTAAGTTTTCAAAATGTGCATGCAATAGGATTTGTTAGACCAAAGAATTAAACGAACCTATAAAATTTATGCACAATTATGCCCTTTAAGTGCACCCTTCATTTGGTAAACTTAATTCCAAACACCCAATCTTTTGGAATTTTGACAGAATCCCAATTGGATTTCCTCATGCCTATATTTTGAGCAACTTGACCAAATTTTATCTTCATCCAACATCTGAGATGCTAGTAACATTCTGATGAAGTTTTGATTGTTTTCCCCTTTTTGGTACCAAATGCTACATGAGTCTTCTCTCTCTTCATGTACACTTTTAGGTACCCAAATTTACAATTTGGCTCCATGGATGTATTCTATGGTTCAATAAATTTCCTTAGATCATTCCTATGCCCCAATCTGACTTTTGAGCAGGAAGTTATGGCCTCTAGAGTAAACTAGTGCTGAAAATATACCCTCCATGGTTTATCCTGTAACTTTATCATACGAGCTCCATTTTGAAAACAATTTAGCTCGTTGGAAATCTCTCTTTGAGCTATTTTATTTAAGCTAGTTCCTACAACACTTATAATCTAAAAAATTAGAAGTCCTAAAAACACTGTTTAGGACCTTAAAAATGTCCTACAAGATTAGGACCTGCAAAACACTGTAAAATTCTGCCAATTTTCACTGATTTAAGATGACATGGATGTTGATGTGGCCTTCTGGGTTCACTTGGAACCCAGAGGTAAAGTCATGTTATCCTCCTAGCTCGCTTGGCTTTCCTTGTAAACCTTCGACACTTCTCACTTCTCTCTTTCATAAACTTTACCTTTAATTTACTTTATAACTTAATAAATTAATTTTAATTAACTTACTACGAACCCACCCATACTCATTGCCACATGGAACCACTGCATTGGACTATGCAACTAGTGGATGGCATCTTCATGCAAAAAATCCACATGGCTCCTTCACATAGGTCGTGGGGATGGACGGATCCCATCCCGCACCTTTATCTTGGCACGCGAACAACATATCCCCACCCTGATCCAATGGGTGAGATTAGAGCATGATCAACAACTCTTATTGATTTTTCATCCCCAACTTGCATGAGGGTTAACAATCCTCCATGATGCAATAGTGGTTTCATCCCATTATCTTTGCACCCCCAAAATACTTTTTGAAAACCGATTCACTACCATGCGATACCTCTTATGGTATTACTCAATACCACCTCACCTATGCGACATCCACGTCAGCCCTGGTCCTACCACCTCGCACTGTCAAATATGCTACTTAAGCTTTCCACCCCGACACTATGTACTTCCTAGCTCCTAGATCTAATGAGGGAGATGGGAGAAGATCTACAGTTGATATTCATTTCACATGGTGAAGTTGTTGGGAGGTTAACGACACCTTACAATGTAAAACCACTTACGACCTACTGATATGTGGAAACCTCCTATTTGTTTTGCATCCTCAATATATTTCTCAAAAACCACTTGGTCACGATGCGAAAACACTTTTGTGAAACCGCTTCTGGTTTTGGTCACTCCATTGGTCACCCAACCACCGTGGCTTGCCACTTCGCCATCAATGATCAGACCTACCACTGAATTCCACCATGGAAGTCCAAGTCACCACTTCCATGTAACTGCCACATCATCACCATGTGGCCTCCACATCACTACTAATGTCACCCTATGGAAAAATATCCAATTTTTCCTAATTTTGAATTTTTCCAAAAAATCATAATTTTCAATTTTCGCATAGGCCACCATGGAAGCTATGAAATTAACTTCCTATGGCCAATTTTGGCCCAGTGCATGCCAATTTGACTAGAGCATTCTAAATTCGACACCTATGCGCCAATTTCTCAATGAGTTCCACTTCAGAAATTGTGCCTTTTGCCCAATTTCACCCCATTTCACTCCATCTTCTCTGCAACTGCCGAAATTTGACCGATTTCAGGCTTAAAAATGTCCTAAAGAAAGTTAAACTTGGGGAATTTTAACTTCTGGGCCCAATTCTTCCATAATTATTGAGACATTCTGAACTTTTCCGTAGGAACATTTTATCAAATAGATTGCAAGTGTCCTATGAACTATAGTTCTTGCAAATTTAGCTTCAACGCTCTGTCTCTCTCTCATACAGGCTCAATATTGAACATGTGGCTTTGATACCACAATGTAACATCCCCAACCAACAAGGCTAGGCCACGCCACACAAAATTTTCGAGGCTTCAACAACAGGTCAGATAGAAAGTATCAGAGCTCTGTAGCTAATGCCTTTCACACAAAGAAGCAATTCCTTGGAAACCCACTTATTTAGCCCATACCTCCCAATTAATTGGTTATAATCAATTGCTAAAGCTCCCAAGTGCAGGTATGAATGTTGGATGACAGGGAGGGTATGGATGACCAAAGTGATGGAGTGAATGATGGATGAATAATGGGAAATTACACTCAGTTCCCACTTTTTATATGCATGTTTCCAACTTGACACTTGTCATGTTGGGAACTACATGAGCCTCACATGGATGAATATATGTTCCCCACACTTAAGAACATAGGATAACTATAAATACATCCCATAAATTAGACTTTAGGAAGCATTATTATAATGTTTCCTTGGCTTAACCCCCGTTGGATTAGCCCCTCTTCCTAGACCCTTAGTCTCATTTCCTTCTAGTGGAGTTCTAGCCCCACATTCTCTCTTTTTTTTTTTTTTTTTCCTGGTTGGTCTGCAACAACGATGTATTTTTATTAATATCCGAGTGTAATTACATATTACAATGATAGGCCCATTGTCCTTTTAGCATCCAAGCTTTCCAGCCTAATAATAACATAGGAACTTTGGCCTTAAACACATATACAAAGGCACTTTGGCCCAAAATATCATGATTCACCAGCCTATATGTACATTTACAATTGGGGTTTGACCTAGGGGTATTACACCAAGCACCAAATTTTGTGTGTTCAACAACTACAAATACATGTAGCTTAGATGTCAAAATATTTCATGTCAAAGTCTACTCAAATAATCATCGTGTGCAATGAAAGAGGGTTTGGAGAAAGGCCCCCAAAAATAAAACCTATACGATTGAGAACTATGATCAACTCTTCTACAAGAAAAAAATGATGTATGGATTATGTAGTTCTCGAATGATTACATCATTAGGAGAAATCTCTACCATTTTCCCATCACGAAAGTGATAGATTTGATAAATAGAGAGTATATTGGTAGAGATGTTAGGAAGAAGGAGAACAACATCGATGCACCCACCAGCTAACTATATGTTGTCTGATCCTAAAACATCAAGCTATGTAGAGTTTCCAACTGTAATCCATGAAATTTTACCATAAGACGTGGAAGGAAGAAACTCATGAGAATGAATCATATGATGTGATGCACTAGAATCAAGTATCTAGGTTTGAAGATGCATATAAATCTTTAGCAGATAAAACATGCCCTTTTCCAAATGAACAAGGTTTGGGCACTGGATATTTTTTTTTCCACATGGTTTCATTCAAAACTTCTAATTTCAACCAACATTTGGATTCAACATGCCCGAGTACACCACATAAACTGTAGGTTTCACTTGAATTCTTCTTCTTTGTCTTGGAAGAAGACTCATCGGACTTGGAAGATGGGAGAATATATTTTTTTTCTATCGAGGCTTGGAGGTAGACTCATCGGCTTGAGTGTAATCTTTCTTCTATTTATACCAAGTCTTGTGCTTAACTTTGGAGGTATGAGTCACAAGATCCTGATTCATAGAGTAAAAAAAAAATCTATTTGCATAATCTTAGATTATTCCCTAGTAAGACACTCATAGAAAATATCAAAATATGGAGTTTTAAACTCATCACCAAGTGCATCCATAGAAGAGTAAAATGTAGAAGAAAATACCTACAAAGGACATTTAATCTTGTATATAAAATGCACTCATCATCTATTTTGGATTTTCCACACCCTTTCAGCTGTGCCAACAATACCTTTAATTTGGAAAGATAATAATATTCAATGGACTCATGCTCATTAGGTACAAGTGATGACAAATTTGATTCCAATCAAAATTCATTGACTTTACCAAATAAAGAAGCCAACTTGTCCCAACTTTGTTTTTTTTAGTTTTGCATTCACCAACACAAAATAACAAATTATCTGAAATATGCAAGCCAATTAGTCCCATAGCTTCATCAAATTTGTTTTCAATATACAAATCTCTTGATTTCCTTGGTAAACATTGGTTGAGCATTAACTAACATTTGCTAATTCCTTTTAGATTGCAGTAGTTTTTGCATCTCGATTTTCCATGTGTGATAATTGTGGGGAGTTAGGAGCTCAACAACCCTTGATTCCGCCATTTTATCAATAGAGAATATAGAAAAAAATGTGTGTGTAATCCTAAATTATGTTGAAAATGGACTCTAGGTTCAAAACAAAGAGATCTAAAGGAAATGTGTACAATAGCCGATTAAACGATTGAGAGATTTATGCAAACCATAATACTTGGATGTGTAAATTTGAGTGTGAATGAATAAATTGGAACTTTGAGCAAGTGAAGGTGCTTGATTTGAAATACAGAGCTTGCATTGATGCTCAAAGTTGAAAGGCTTAGTTTTCTTGCCACGATGTAATGGGAATAGGATTTTTCATGTAGAGGAGGTGAGCCCATGTGATAGGCAGAGAAATAGTGTCATGATCTATGATCTAAATCGAGAATTAGGGGCATAAGTGATTCAAATTTATGAGCAGAATGAAATGAAAACACAGATTTATAATATTAACACAGAGACACGGTGAATAAAAACAAAGATACAATAAAACTGGACTTCTATTAAATAAGAAATATGTTGAAACTGTAAAATGCAGACTGAAACAAGCTTGCTAGAATGGTGGTAGCTTATCTCTGAGAAGAGATGTGGCGACTATGCTCATTCGAAAGAAGATGAGTACAATGAAGCGCCAAAAGTCATCTTGGCCCCGTTGGGGTAAGTTAGTACATCAAATTCTCCCGGTCGTAATGTTTTCATACAATCTCTGTTTAGGGTGCACGATAGCTCATTGGAAAGGTATTAACATGGAGATTCATTTAGGGGGCTCAATTAAATCCTTAAGCTATCATTGAGGTGTCTGGTCATGAAAAATCGTCATTTAGTCCCTCAAAATGGCCCCGGAAGCTCAGAAACTGAAAAACTGCTAAAAATAGTAAGTTCCCAAAGAACTGTTTTGAGCCATTTGGACAAGGTAGGTGGCCATCGAGATCCTCCTTGATCAATAAGTTTCTAAATGAGAAGAGTGCGATCTCAATTTGGATGTGATACAAAATAGGCCGCTTTGTTCTAGTGTAAAAAATGTCACGGGACAAATGAATCCACCAATGTTGTGTGATGATCTATTCTTCATTGTTCAAGCAATCTTGCCTAGATCTACTGTAGTCGATCTATTCTCCACAACACATATTGTTACCACCTTGTGTGTTTGAAAGTAGTTTAGTCAATGCACTAACATCACACATATGCTATTTATTATGAGGGCACAATAGTGAAGAGAAAGGTCGGCATGGTAGAGGCCAACATATGCTAAAGGTTGACATACTGAGCATGCGAGGACTATGACCTATAGATTCACCAAGCAACAGATCTACATAATCACGATCTGCAATACTAGATCTTTCCTTCCTCAAAAATATCTCTCAGAAAAATGAGAGGGGGTTTGAAGAGAAAGCTATGATACCCCGAAGATGTTTAAAACAACATCCACAACACATATTGTTATCGCCTCATGTGTCTGAAAGCAGTTTAGTCAACGCACGAGCTTACCTCTAGTCAATACTCAACAACCCGATGACAGGTCAAGGGCTCAAACCAACAAATGTGCCAACTAACAAGTCATTGAGATTCAATGAATCACACATATGCTATTTATTATGAGGGTGCAATAGTGAAAAGGAAGATCAACATGATAGAAACCAATATACTCAACATGAAAGGACTACAACCTACAAAGTCACGGAGCAACAGATCTACATAATCACGATTTGCAATAACAAATATTTCCTTCCTCACATTATCTCTCATAAAAAATAAGAGAGAAGACAAAGATTTGACACCATGAAAATGTTTAAAACAACATCCAATAAACAAAAACTACTACACAACCAAAAAAAACCTTATAAAAGAGAGAATGGAATAAAATAGAGAATGAAATTTATATAATGTTGCGAGATATAACAATGAAAGAAACCCAAAATTAGAAAAATATAAGTGTCACCCTTAGGCAGATAGAAATGCATACTTAAACTTACAGCTAACAATAATTCATTGTATTGAAAATTTGGAAAAACTCTTTAAAAACACCAACAAAACTAGAGTCAAACAAATACATTCCATTGAATAAGAAACATGGTCGGTATACCACTTGCCTTATTGAAGTATATGATATGATCATATAGACTGGACACTTGGTGGACGCATGATGCAAGTGTATCGGATTATCTGGCTGTTATATATCAAATTATTGCTGTAGGCTTGGCGTCCAGATGTGTGATTCGTTTTGTTTTGTCATTTTGTTTACAGAAGCACGGGCGATGTGATGGCATTCACGTTGGACGCTTTTCGTACCATGAACAGTGGGATGGTTATTAAGAAAACGGTCATAGTAATTCCGGATCTTCATGCCGTGCCATATCCCAAGGTTGATATCTCTTCTACTTTCCATGTTGGGAGTCCGCTCCAAAGTATTTAATTTCCCCTTGTCATTTATGCAGAGTTAGGTCCAGGTGCAAGATGCTCAGAGTAGGTGAAAGCGGACCGAGGGAATAGAGAGTGTTAGTCCACAAACATTATTTTCAGGCCATCACATGTTATCTTGTTGCATGGAAATCCCGGGTCAACATCTATCCCCACAGCCCAATTTTTTGAGCTTGGAATTCAACTCCTCGAGGTGGGCGATGGGAATTATATAAATCCAGGATCATCTATCCTCGAGAGCAAACACAAGAGCAGCAATGGTGTCAGCTGCTGGAACTCTAGATTCCGTGGGTGGGAGAGAGCCAGTGGCCATGGAGATGGATAATTCGAAGCCCAGGAAGAAGATTCCCAGAAACAAGTTTGTCATTGCATGCGCAGTGTTGGCCTCCACCAACTCAATTCTGCTCGGCTATGGTATGTTTGGAGAACTTGATTCGAATTTCAGACGTTGATCAGATGCTCTGAAAAAACAGAATAATTTTTTTACAGTTTTTATTGTATGTATATAACTGTCAGTACTTATTTCCGCTGTTTCTTTGTGTTTTGATTCTGTGCAAACTGAAAATAATGCTTATTTGGGCAGTTCTGTGTTTGTTGTATTTGTCCCATGTATACTGTCAATTTCTTGCTCTGTTTGTTCCATGTATGAAATTCTTTATTTGTTCCATGTTAGTATATACTGTCAATACTCATTTCTACAGCTTTCTTTTGTATGTATACTGTCAATACTGATTTCTGCAGCCTTATTTTGTATTTAGTCTATGTATATTGTTAATACTCATTTTCATAGTCTCAGTTTGGCAGTTTTCTGCTATGTTTCTTCTGTGTACAATATTTAGGTTTTATTTAGTAGTTTTTTGAGCTGGGATTAGTAGTTGACAAGGGTATTCATGTAAACAACTTCGATTCAAGGTTGATATAGAGTCCTTTGTGTGTAGAGAAAATGTTAAGTTCAACTGTTTTCATAGTTTCAGTTCGATCATTTCCTTTCTGTATTGATCCCGGGTATATTGTTCCTGTTTTTTCCTTTTTTAGTTTCTTATCTTTAGTTTCACAGTCTTTTGAATTTGGGATTGAAGGTAGGCATGGGCGTTGCCATACTAACAATTTAGGTTTAAAGCTGGTGCACAGTTTTCTGAATTTGGGATTGATGGTAGGCATGGGCGTTGCCATACTAACAATTTAGGTTTAAAGCTGGTGCACAGTTTTTTGAATTTGGGATTGAAGGTAGGCATGGGCGTTGCCATACAGACAATTTAGGTTTAAAGCTGGTGCAGAGTCGTTTGTATAGAAAAAAAGTAGTAGGTTTTCTTGATAGATTTTTCCGAGTTAAATAAATCTTAACACAATTTTTCAAAGTAAACGTTATGAGGATACTCATCTCCTTCTTTCCACAGTTTCTTATATGATCCATTTGAATTTCTGAAATATACTTAATATAATTAATTACCCTACTTGATATTCTCCTCTACAGATGTTGGAGTGATGAGTGGCGCCGTTATCTTCATTAAAAAGGATCTGAAGATAAGCGACGTGCAGGAGGAGGTGTTGATCGGATCGTTGAACATAATTTCCCTGGTGGGGGCTGCCTTGGCAGGTAGAACTTCGGATGCAATAGGGCGAAGATGGACAATGGCTCTGGCAGCTTTTATATTTCTTGTTGGGGCGCTTGTCATGGCCGTGTCTCCTTCCTTTGCATGGCTGATGGTGGGGAGATCTGTGGCCGGCATAGGAGTTGGATACGCCCTCCTCATAGCTCCGGTTTACACGGCCGAAGTGGCTCCCGCTGCTTCACGGGGTTGTCTCACCTGCTTTCCTGAGATTTTCATTAATGTGGGAATCCTCATTGGTTACATTGCGAACTACGCTCTGGCAGGATTGCCCGGGAACGTGAATTGGAGAGTCATGCTCGGTGTCGGGGCCGTTCCGCCTCTTTTCCTAGGCATAGCGGTGCTGATGATGCCCGAGTCACCGCGTTGGCTGGTCATGAGAAACCGAAACGATGACGCCATGAAAGTCCTCCTGAGGACCTCGGTCAACCAGGCGGAGGCGTCCGAGAGGCTGGATCAGATTATGGAAGGGATTCGATATGCTCAGGTAAATGCATCAGTCAAGAAGAGTTCGAACCCTAATGAGATCTCGAAGAGCGATGGAGAGGGAAAGTGGCACGAGCTTTACAGGCCCTCTAGAGCGATCAGACGCATGCTGATTATCGCGTTGGGAATTCAGTTCTTTCAACAAGCGGGGGGCATCGACGCCACGGTTTATTACAGCCCGGTGACCTTCAAAACGGCCGGAATCAAAAGCCAAGAAGGGATTCTGGGTGCAACGATGGCAGTAGGGTTTGCGAAAGCTGGATTTGTGATAGTGGCGGCGTTTCTGATAGACAAGGTAGGGCGGAGGCCTTTGTTGCTGACAAGCGCAATTGGTTCGACTGTATCTCTGGTAGCTTTGGCCTCAGCCTTGGCGATTATAGGGAAGAAATCAACTGTAGGAATGGGGCGTGAAGCGGCTAGTTACCTGGCCGTAATCGCAGCCTGCAGCAATGTGGCATTCTTCTCAGTTGGAATGGGGCCTGTCAACTGGGTGCTGGGAGCCGAGATTTTCCCCCTCAGACTCCGGGCCAAAGCGGCCAGCCTTGGAGTGGGAGTTAACAGAGGCATGAGTGGGGTGGTCTCCATGACATTTATTAGCATTTCCAACGCAATCACTGTGCCTGGAACGTTCTACCTCTTCGCAGGCGTTTCGGCTCTCTGTTCCATCTTCATATACTTCTGTGTACCGGAAACCAAAGGCAAAACCCTGGAAGAGATTGTAGAATCTTTCCACGTGAAAGCTCGGGGATCTCCAGACAAAACAGCAATGGGTCCGTCAGAACTTGAGCTTGGTAACAGCCGGGCTATTCCAGTAAAAGCAGAAACAGCCGTATCATGAACGTATTCTACTGGGAAATATAATACTATTGTATAACAGCCTGGTCTGTCTGCAGCTACAGTATACAAGAGAAAGGAAAATAGTTTGTTAAGTGAAGCCAATAGGGATTCTGATTATACTTTTCTTTATGTTTAATTGCGAGGTGATGTAATGGATATTGTCGTTACTTACTTTTCTGACTGGTTTGGATTTATTGCTTGTCGTCCTACGATTCAGATACACTTTCCCTCACACTGTAAAAAGGAAAAGGTTGGCCATCCCCATCATCTGCAGCGATGTAAGAGATCTACGTTTACGATTTTTCAATAAGAAAAATGTTTAAATTAGCGTATACCCTTTTTAATGATTTCTCATTTCCTTCAGTAAAAAAATCCAAAAAATCTCACAGGCTCAATCGAGCCTACAAACTTAATCCAATTTGGTGTTTGGGGTTAGATCACAGCCCAACTAAATTAATCCAAATATATTAATTGTGGAGAAATCAAAACTCGTAAAATTAACATTGAAAAATAACGAAAACAAATGTTAAAGATTAACATTTTTCTATTTTTTCATGGATGGATTTATTGTGTGAATGTAAAATTATCATTGAAAAAATAAAGAAAATAGAGAAAACTATTGTTCACTTTTTTTCCTCTATTTTTTTTGGGATGGATTTATTGTGTGATGATAAATTTATCTATTTTTTCATGGATAGATTTATTGTGTGATGGTAAATTTATAGTAATAATTTTAACTTTAATGTTGTCAATATTATACATATAAAGTAGTAATAATTTTAACTTTAATTTTGGAAATATTATACATATAAAGTTGGTATGTCAGTTTGTTTAAATATTGTAAAAGTTATTATAATTTAATTATTAAGTAGTAATAGTACAATTATTAATTATTATTAAAGAATGTGGTTTAACTCATTATTATTATTTAAAAAAAAATATATTTCTTGCAATGATCAATTGGTGGTTTTTAAGAAATCAAACTTCTATGGATATAATGTCTTTGGATTTTTTACTTGTTTAATAAAATCCTAAAATAATCATTCCTAAAATAATCTAAAATATACTTTGTAATAATATTTGTAATAATATTTGGCTTTAATTTCATATATAAAACTAAATATTATAATTAAAATTTAACATCTTATCCAAAAACACACAATCTTACTCCCCGTCTTTGCTCTTGCTTATGCTTATGCCATGAAGGGTGGGGCATGAGGATCCACCTTGTGATATAAAACTTGTTGATTCATTTTTATTTTCTTCATTTTATTAATCTTATTTTTTTAAATATATAAAATTTTAATAGAAAAGGTATAATATTTATGTTAAACCACATTTTTTTTAGGTAATAATTATAATACTGAGCAACTAAATATTTATTAAAAATTGATTTATAGCTCAATTTATTACTTGTAAAATTATTCACACAATGATTTAGTTTATATGTTTTAAGTTTTTTTGTTTTTTGTTTTTTGGTATTGTGTTTCTACAAGTTTTGTTTAAAATTTAGTTAGAAATTCATAATGATAGATTTTATTGTAGATTTCAATGGCTGAGATAACATATTTCATTTGTCTTGGGTTTTTAGGGTGTTGAAGTTATTTATACATTAAAAAAAATGATTTAAATAGTGTAAAATTGTGATTTTACCAACAATTACCTTACTCTATGTTGTACTAGTTTCTGAAAAGTGGAAACTTTGGGAGTGTCTGAAAATAATATATATTAAAAAAATATAAAATTGAAGGTCAATAGAGGACAATGTTTCTCATATTGCAACAATTACAATATTGAAATTATTAATTTAATTTGTGCTAATAATTATATAAATATATTTAACACAACACTCAAATTTTAATATCCATAAATATTCCAAAATTGAAAATACATATATACAATTTTAAAATCTTTTTAAAATTAAACTTTACATATATAAACTTCAAATATCTTTGTAAATTTGAAGCATTATTCTTTTTTATTCAAAAAAGAAAAATAGTACTATTTTTCTAATATGAAAATACAATAAAAGTCACAAAGTGGAACAAATAACTTCCATGGATAGGGCATTGATTTATTAGACTTTCATGTTTAGTTTGAGCTTGAAGGAAAACATACATGCTTTAAAAGTTTTTGATATCCACAACTATAAAGTGAGTATTATTAAGTTTTTTACCTTAACTAATTCTTGAAATAATATTTACCTATAGTTTAGTCTTAGTTTTATAGTGATATTTTGAATAAATACAATGAAAATATTTGTAATAATGGAATAAAAATATTTACATTTTAATTTAATATAATTCTAATTTAAAGCTTTGAGTTTAGGAAATTGTTTCTTAATCTCTCATTTCATTGATGTTGAAGCTCCCCAAAAGTTCCAAAATTTTCAATCAATTGGAAACGTTCTCTACCAGTTCCCAAACTTCCAAAACTTCGAGAACAAATTTCAGAGATGTTGGAAATGCAACTTTCCCGTGCAACTATGACCTTACCAAATTCAGATAATAGTTGTCTAAAACATTTATTCACACTGATAACTAATAACAACTGTATACCTGAAGAATTCAGCGATCTCATCATAACCGATCTCTGAGAGATCTATCTTTCTAAGTTTATCATAGAAAACTATGTTTAAATTAGTATATACCCTTTTTGATCTTGAATTTTTTTGCTTTTAACAAAAACTCCTTGGGAAACACTGGAGCACAACCCAATTAATTAATCAGCGATCTCTGAGAGATCTATCTTTCTAAGTTTATCATAGAAAACTATGTTTAAATTAGTATATACCCTTTTTGATCTTGATTTTTTTTTTCTTTTAACAAAAACTCCTTGGGAAACACTGGAGCACAACCCAATTAATTAATCCAACTTGGGTTTGGATCACAGCGAAACTAACTCAATCCAACTGTTTTTTAATGTCGAGAAATCAAACTGGGAACAGTTGAGAAATCAAACTGGGAAGTGTAACACTGTAGTTGGGTTTCTTTCATATCCCAAGTAACTTAATCCAAATGTATTAATTGTGCAGAGATCAAACTCCAAAGTGTAACATTGCGGTTGCAGACAGCCAACTTCATCCAAATGTATAAATTCTGGAGAGATCAAACTCTGAAGTGTTAAGATAGCAGTTGGATCACAGACCAACTAACTTAATCCAAAAGTATTAACTGTGGACAGAAAATATCTCCGCGGCTAGATTTACAGCGCAACCGACTTAATCTAAATGCATTAACAGTGGAGAGATAAAAAAAGCTTTGAAGTGTGGCATTGAAAAAATAAAAAAACAAACGTTAAAAAGATCGTGTAGATTCTTGGCTGGATGCATGAACAGATAACTGGAAACTATGAAGATTCCTATTTGGTGTTTCAACTTGCCTTCACGAATCACGGGAGAGAATATTTACTAAAAGGGAATATATAGATTTTATTAAAAAAACCCACAGAACGACAAATACCCGTACAAAAGACTGAGCATCTACTGCAACACTGAACTCATGTGAGCAGAATCCAGCTTTTGAAACTGTCATTGATTTGTATATCATTACAAATCAAAGACAGACCCTGTTATTTTGCCGAAAGCAAAAAGTACAATATACAAAATCTTCAATTCCCCCTGAGAAATCAATGGACTGAAGAGCGATATCTCAATAATATTTTTAGCTGAAGTTAAATCTCATCTTTGCAAATCAAAGACGACCTCGTTGCTTTGCAAAATGCAAATATACTATATATCATCTTAAATACCCTACAAAAAATCTCACCAAGTCAAAAATTATATTTTTATAG
>ML780798.1:0-25989 GCA_009831015.1 Picea engelmannii
ATTGAGACAGCAGGTTCCTCAGTACATTTTGGTCCAGCCTCTAGTCGATGCTGGACACCAAGCTCACCAAGTCCACATCTTTCCATTCGCAAACTGATGGCCAGATAGAGGTCGTCAGCCAGATGATTGTACACATTATGTGCATGTACAACTCAAAGCATCCACACACATGGGATGAGAACCTCCCCTATGTACAACACATCTACAATTGAGCTCTCCATAGCTCAACCAACCATAGCCCCTTTCAAGTGGGCTTGGGATGCCAGCCAATATGTCCCATTGACGTAGCCATGCCATTTGTGGCTACCTGGGAAGATTCAGCCCATGTCCAGTCTGAGGCTAACAAGGAAAACAACTTCATTGAGCACATTCAACACATCTTCCAACAAGTTAATGACATCTTGGATAGAGCCAATGCTAAGTACAAGAAACAACATGAATCGGGTCCCACACAACTTCCAGGTGGGCTACAAAGTGTGGCTACATTTGCAAAAGGAGCGCCTCGCTGGACCCTACCACAAGATTCGCCCGCTCTGATATGGGACATACACCATCACTAAGGTTGTACGGGGAAATGCCTTTGAACTCGGTATTCTACCATTCCTTGGTTTTCACCTAGTGTTCAATGTGGACCGCCTTCAACCCTACTTTCCACCTCTACTAGACACATCTGACATGGTAGAACAACTCACAACAACAGAGTTAAACCCAGATTGCATGGAACAAGCCAAAACTAATCGAATTATCGACACATAGATCAAGAACACTCTCCAACAGAGGATCCAACTATATCGAGTTGTCAAAGTAGGCCAACTCCTTCACCAGGGCAAGTGGCTCACCAGGGACCAAGTTCAACAAATGTTTCCTCATCTCATGGAGGAACTCAACGCAATTGGGACCATTGCTTCCTAAGGGGGGAGGACTAATCCAAGTGGATATTGGTGGCCACCCTCCTATTCCACTTGGACCCACACCATTGTTTCTTTCATTTTTTCAGTTTCCTTAATTGTAGCACAATTTACTATTTTTAGCAGTTCTTCAGGTCCTGAACATTCAGAGCTGTTTTGAGGCCCTAAACGACGTTTTTTGGGCATGAATGCTCTGGCGAATATGACTCCATTCTGGACTTGGTATTTTCTATTAGCAATGTATTCCTCAGATAGATCTTTCTAATGATGTATCATGTGTGTCAAACGAAGATAGTATGCCAAAGTTACAACCCCAGGAAATTGATGTACCAATTTACCCCAACGGGGCCCATATTCTAGCGTTTCATCTGCTAGGGTAAGGTTTTTGGATGTTTAGGGTTTTCCATTGTTTCTTAGTAATATATAGGCCTTTGAGCCTCATTGTAATAGGTATTTCAGAGGCCAGTAGCCACCACATCTCTTCTCAGAGATAAGCTACCAACGCCCTCGCTAGTTTATTTCCATTCTGTATGTAAGCATTTTTCAGTCATTTGTTATTAATGAAATGAAGTCTTATTTCCACTGCATCTTTGCATTTATGTTTATTTATGTATTTCATTCTGTTCCTACATAAATCAGGATCACGCTTAGTACTAAAGTGTTTACGAGAAAACCAATTATATGGGAAACTGTCGAAATGTTATTTTTATCAATCAAGGATTAATTATCTAGGGAATGTTATCTCTGACTAAGGCATCGATGTGGATCCGGAAAAGTTATAGGATATTATGGAATGTCTTGCGCCGATGAACATACTAGAAGTATGTAACTTTATGGGTTTAGCAGGATATTATCGATGGTTCATCTAAAGTTTTTCGAAAATAGAAAATTCAATCACCAAATTGCATAAGAAAAACAAGAAGTTTGTATGGACCGAGAAGAATGCGGAATCAATTCAAAGGCTCAAGGGGATGTTGAGGATAGTGTGTATACTAAAATTCCCTAACATGGACAAGTAATTCTTGGTATGCACAGACGCATCCAAGGAAGGGTTAGGTAGATTCTTGATGCAAGACGGTTGAGTGATCGCTTACATCTCAATGAAATTAAGAAAGCATGAGGAGAACTATGCAATGAATTATTTGGAGTTATTAGCCATTGTGTATGCCTTGAGAGTGTGTAGACACTATTTGATTGGACCAAAGTTTGAACTAAAACTAAATCATCATGCATTGCAACACATTTTTATGCAAAGTGACTTGAACGAACGACAAAAGCGTTGGTTAGAATTTCTTAGAGAATACGATTATGAGATTACTTAAATTAAAGGAACAATGAATAGAGTGGAAGATGCATTGAGTTAGAGACCATGCATGTTATCAATGATAACTCTTCGGATGAATCTTTGAAAAAAGATTCTAACTATAGAGTTTGACGATTACTAGTATAAAGAGGTTAAGGAACATATCGAAAAAGACACCATGTTAGTACCAAAGTTTGAAGGATATACATTGGACAATGACAGATTCATGAGGTATAATAAATGGATTTACGTACATCCTAACAACAAATTGAGAAGTTTAATATTAAGTGAATCTCATAGAGCAGTGTACATTGTTCATCCAAGAGTCACGAAGATGAGGGAAGACCTTAAGCCCTTATTCTTCTGGAAAGGAATGAAGGAAAACATAGTTAGCTACGTGGCGAGGTGTCTAGAATGTCAGAAAGTGAAGGATGAACATAGAAATTTGGAAGGATTACTATATCCACATGCTATTCCATAATCAAAATGGGAGGTCATTTCAATGAACTTCATTTTGTTGGATTTTCGCTGATGACAAGGAGGCACGACTCGATTTTCATAGTAGTTGACACTCTAACGAAGAGTGCACATTTTATCCCTATGCTTATGATGTATCGGGCCCCAAAAATAGCTAGATTTTTTACCAGTGAGATTGTGAGATTACATGGTGTTCCGAAAAGTATCATATCTGATAGAGGATTAGTGTTTACAAGACGTTTTTGGACCATTTTGCAAGGGGCCTTGGGGGCACAACTAAACTTTAGTATAGAATATCACCCTGAGATAGATGGAAAAACAGAAAGAATGAACCAAATTTTGGAAGATATGTTGTGTATGTACGTGATGGACCAACAAAAGCATTGGGAAGAGTTATTGCCACTGGTAGATTTTGCATACAAAAACAACTATCAAAGTACCATTAAGATGGCACCATTTGAGTTTCTTTATAGGCGACCATGTCAGACACCATTGAGCTAGGATCTACTTGAGGATAGTGTCCTGGTAGCACCAGAAGTGATCCAAGAAATGGAAGAACAAATGAAAATGATAAGACAAAGGATTAAAGAAGCGCAAGATCTACAGAAGGGTTATGTCGATGCGCATCACATTGACCGTAATTATGAAGTTGGCGACCGTGTTTTCTTGTGGGTGAAACCACACAAGATATCGATCAAGTTTGGAAAGGGGGTTAAACTCTCTCCTAGGTTTTTGGTATCGTTCGAAGTTGTGGAAAGGAGGGGACCTGTGGCCTATCGACTAGCCTTGCCTGATTATTTGAGGCATATGAATGATGTTTTTCATGTATTTGTTTTGAGACATTATGTTAGTGAACCTACACATGTGATTGACATGAGTTTCTTGCAGGTGTCGGATGAGGGTGCACTCACAGTGGAGCCAATCGACATTCTAGACCATCACATTCGAAAGATAAAATGTCGTACTGTCGATCAAGACAATGTCCAATGAGACAATTATAGTCCACACTCAGCTACCTGGGAAGACACATATGATATATGCCCACAATTTCCCTATTTTTTTGATAATTTAGACATATAGATCTTGTTAGATGCTTTATTTACCACAATTTGTGTACTATACAACTTTGGGATGAAATTTAAAACAAGAGGGGGTGTATGTAACATCCCTCTCTTGCGAGCACATGTTATTTACTTATTATTTGAGGACACTTGTGTGCAAGTGATATGATTATAGTATATGGTTATCTGTTTCTCTTATGGATTCTTACGATGATGTTGATAGATTATGATTTATGTTGTTTGATATCTATGTATTGACAGATGCTATTGACAAGTTTTCTCTGAGTGTGAAGGAAACTTGACAGATTGAGAATGTCGATGGGATCAATGGACCTCCTTGGACTCTGGATTGAGTGAGGAAGTGGATTGTATTGGTTGGGTATTTCATTTATACATATGTGACATGTGTTTGATTATATTATGATGTTTTTTATGGGTCATTGACAGTGTTTTGTTGATGAATGCAAGTTGACGATTTCTTGCTAATATGACTCACAAAAGGAGTAAATGGGCCATCCACATAGACCAAATATTGAGGGAGAGGTGTGGTAGCATCCCTTCCACAACCCAATAACACTCCTTCCATGGCTCAAATTGTAGGTTAACGATTACCTAGTTCGAGAGATCCATGATGTCGTGAGAGCAGACTGAGACAGTTGCTCATGAATATTTCTAAGGGGCACGCAATAAAGCAGGGTCCTTATTCCTTAGAAGTTTTTAGTCTCTCACGAGGTCGAATGAATGGATTTTTTACTCCAAGGGTTGGACAACTATCAAAACCAGTCAAAGGTGAGTGACACCCTTGGAGCACAAAGTGCGTCTTGAAGGGCACGTCACGTAATTAAAATTTGTTTAAAAGGAGAGTGGCACCCTTGGAGCATAGAGTGCGTATTGAAGGGCACGTCGCGTGATTAAAAATTTGAGTCAAAGGCAAGTGGCACCATTGGAGCACCGAGTGCGTCTTGAAGGGCACGTCGCATAAATAAAATTTGAGTCAAAGGAAAGTGGCACCCTTGGAGCACGGAGTGTGTCTTGAAGGGAACGTCGCATAAATAAAATTTGAGTCAATGAATCTAGGTGGCCTAGAAAACCCTGAGCAAATAATTAACCTTATAAAATCTTGAGCACCGTCGGATCAGTAGATTAATAAATTAACTAAGGATTGAATTTATTAATCATAATCCCTATAAGATTCTAATCCCTTGCAATTAAAAATTTAATTAAGGCTAAGTCTAAGTTAGTAAGAAGATTAAAAACTAAATTTATAAATTAAATAATGAGGGGATGAAGTAAATCAATTTAAGAATTCAAGGAAAATAAAATAAATCTAAAGATTTATTTAACAGACATATGTGCAAGTAATTACAAAATTGGAATTTAAGGTAAGAATGGAATAAAGCTAAAGGATTGGGTATGCATAGAAAGGAATCTAGAGTCTAGTTAACACTAGTCTAACTATAAGAAGATTCTTATTTTAGCTCAACTTAGTTTTAGAAAGGTATCAGTCATTAATTTGAAATAAGGGGAATAAAGAGACAACTAGGAGTGATTTAAAGAGTGTTTTTAGGAAGGGTGAGAGAAACTGAATTTTATTAAAAGAAATCATGGATTTAATTGTGCAAATTGGAGAAAGGGTGACAAGTGTAAGGATGAGATAATTCTAAATTATTTTAATTAAAAAGAGAATTAATTGTGCAAGTGGGGATGGGTTAAGAGAAAATTCTATTAAAAAAAGGGTTGAGATGAAAAATGTAGGACATTGGTTATGGGTAAAGTTATGCTGATGAATTTTTGACTAGTTTTACTTGTGAGAGTTCAGATACCCATCTTGAGAGAGATTGGTGGCACTACCTTGCGAGGCGAGCTGGAGCTAGAGGATTTCTGGTTGTGGGTGTGCATGGACCCTTTGTGGCTCCGGGGGATAAGGGGAAGGAAGAGTTCCTTTAGGATTGTTTGGGAGGTACCAATGAAGTCTCAACGATTAGCATGAAGGAGGTCGGAAGGAGCATCATTGCAGAAGACCATCTTCGACTTCGTAATTTTTTGTCGGTTACAGTATTTTATTTGAGATTGTAATTTCATTAATAATTTTTATTGTATAATAAGAGCTATAGAAATTCCACTTAATTTGTGTTGTAATTTGAATTTAATTAGAAATTTACGTATTGGTGAAGATCTAGAAGAAAACTTGATAGTTATTAGTTATTTAGTTAACAACATATTAGTTATTTAGTTAATGACATATTAGTTATTTGTTGGCATCTTTCATAAACCTGTGAGGATTGATAATCTAAGAAATTGGATGTTACAAAGCCATCAACATACTCAGAAAAGTGAGGCAATCCCATTGGCGCCATATCTAAAATAGTTGAGTATTGGCACTCGTGACTTTTTGGGACAGGTTTTAGCGAAAACAAATTGTTGGGGTAGACTTGAACAACGGTGATGTTGTGGAGGTCATATTTGAAACATCTTTAAAAAATATATTTCTTCTGATGAACCAAAACCAACATGTAGCAGCCTCCAACACTTGAAATCTTAGTTCCTAAATGTTGTCGAGTTGGTGACCATTAATAGGTTTAGTAGTGGCCTCCACTGTTGGATGGAGGATGGACTTCTTTAAACTAGTAGTGTGAACAATGTGAGAATGAGGATTGATATTTCCTAACGCTCCCTTCTGTTTCTCCTTCCCCTGATAGAATTGGGCATGCATGAGTGTGCCCCTTAGTTTCCCTTTCTTAGATAGTGAATACTTGATGCCATGTGATTGGGATATTTCAGTTAATTCTACCCCATTCAAATCATTTATTGGCGTGCCTGATCCCTAAGGATCCACTGCATCATGAAACTAAATCTTCTCATCACCTAACACCAGGGATACCTTCTAGCTAGTTTAATTAATTTGTTACAGCTAGGTCATTCCCCTTCTAAAGAAGTGTAACCCGTCAGATTGTTGGTATCAATCCCTCTTGCTTTAGGAAGAATGAATGGTTATCCTTGCACTGGAGGTTAGTTCCTTTTCATTCTATGAGCTAGTCCTTTTTGAGGTCTATGTGTTAGTTTTAGGACACCAGGCTCCATTTAAAACTTGTTACTATTAATAGATTTTAGTAACACCGTTTTTGTCCAACGAAATCACCATTGTCAGTTGTTGTTTCACCTGCGCCTAGTTGTCGTTGCACCTACGCCTAAATTCCTGATGTGTAGATCCTTCGATAACTCCAGATTCAACCTCTACCATTGTGACATTGTGTTCAACAATCACAGGAATGATGTATTTATGCTCTCTTACCTTCAATCAACTAGGAATTGCATTGTTGAGGATGTAACTCTAATAGCATTGCAAACTTACCTTTTATATTCAACAATATTCTTACTCTAAGAACAAACAAGTTTTTACCTTCTAGTCAAATAATTATCTTTGGATGGGGATTTTCTATTATAGACATCATGGACTATTCCAATCTTGTTTCCCTAAACCATCAGCTATGGAATACTTATTATACAATATTTCAGACAACCAACACTCTAAATCCAAGATAAAGGCAAATCCTAATTAAACTAATAAAGTGTTGTTGAGAAAGTACCTATTTGGATTACGTATATGACTTATACTTATTTTCTTCAAAAGTACCACCTAACACATATTACTTGAGAATGAGTCTTAGTACATGGAAAATGAAAAATTATATCATCTTTAGGGTTTGTTTCCTTAAATATAGTGTAACAATTAATTAATTTAATAGTATAGACCTTCCATTCTAATATTCCTTAATAGTGATTTTATTTTAACAATTTTTATTCTTGTTAGACATTAATCATAGGGGAATACCAAATGCACCTTGCGAAATTAGTATTCTTAAGGAGTTGTGTAAGTTGCGCAATGCCGAATAAGATAGAAAAATATTGTCATGTATGCTTTATTGCTTTGCTGCACAAGAATCACTAATTTATGATAATTCATCCTATCTTGTTGAAAATAAATGGTGTTGCTTTGCAAAGGAAACTTTACTCCCTTAGGTGTAAATGTTACATCGCCTGAATTAATAAGAGTAATTGCACAAATTGAAAAAATAAGTAGTACTTTAGGCGCCTTTACCTTACCCCTTGTGCTCTTAAACTTTATCCATAAAGCACAAGTTTAAAACTTCTTGGTAAAGTAGTTTTAAGTTGCGTGAGCATTATTCTTGTTACTAGACGATTAAAATGTTAATGTGTAATGATTAGAAATTATATTTATTTGCACCATGGAATATTGTTGATGTCTAAATGATTAAGTACACATATTTCCTTGCGCCACAAAATCATGTTGATGTGTAATGATATAGTAATTGGATTTATTGTGGCATGGAATAGTGTTGATGTATGAAAGATTTAGTATTTAGATAATCTTGCGCCTTGAAATTAATGATGGTATATGATGGGTTATGTGATTGATTACTATTGCACCATATTTAATTGAATATTTGGATTGATTGATTGATCTAGTTGATTGTCGACTTGATTGGTTTTAAAGGAGTTTAGACACCTCCTTGTTCCTCATAACAGTCGCCAGCCCTGAGACCTTAAATTGTCAAAATCAATCGGATGAATCTTGGGCTTGAGTGTTGGTTATGTGTCCTAAAGGTCCTAACCATGTAGGATATGTTGGGCAGGTAGTTCCTTTAATGCTCAGTGACATGGTTGATCATTCAATTGTATATTGTTTCAGTCGATCATGATGTGTTGATTATGTCGTTGTTTATTATGATGATGTGTTGATTAAGTGCGGCTATTAGTTATGATGACGCATTAATTGAGTCATTGTTTTTGTGTTGATTTATGTCACTTTTAGTTATGTTAATGCAATGCTTATGTGTCATTTTACTTATGATGATGTATCATTTGAGATGTTTCTTATGATGTTGTAACGAGTTTAATATCCTAATGAAAAACAAAAGAAAAAAGAATAGTTACTTTTTGTACATCGCTTTGTTGTCGTAACATAGGGGTCGTTACATGTGGTATCAGAGTGCATCGAACCCCGCGACTTGGGATCATTACCCCTTCCATTGTATTAAAAACTTGATTAATAACTTATGGCTAATTAAATTTAATTGTGTCCCTACATGTAATCATGGTTAGAGGACGTCGTGGAGGCAGCCGATGTGGTGATAGGGGAGGAGGTGTGATGTCTCTAGTATCATCCATGCCAGAGGGGTCTAGCCCCCAAGGAGAAGAACAATTCATTGAACAAGAGAATATTGTTGTGGAGGGTGTGGTTGGGTTGATGAGGTCATTTTAGAGGATTTCAGAGGCCTTGATTAACCGACTAGATAGAGATGAGGCCAGGGCACCTGTGCCTAATGAGGGTCCACAACCATCTAGAAGTGGTGAAATTCATAGAGAACTTGAGAAGGTTAAGTTCCCTAAGTTCATGGGTGCCACTGATGGATCAACTATCGAGGCCTAGTTGGAGAACATGGCGATGTGATTTACAATTCATGAATACAAATCCAACATGAAGGTCTACATGGATGTATTTCAATTGAAGGGGGAACACTCTTCTATGGTGGAAGACGCTCCTACCTCAACTGAACATGGTCATCGAAGATGTGTCATGGGAACTTTTTGAGGAACGATTCTAGGAGAGGTATTTATCAGAGAAATTCATTGAGCGCCATCTCAATGAGTTGAAGACCTTGGTAAAGGGTGGTCATATGATGCCAGAGTATGAGGCTCGATTCATGAAGTTGCTTAGGTATGCTCCTCACCTGAACAAGGAGAAGATAAAGGTCAATAATTTTGTGTTTGGACTTACCTTCAACGTTCGTGCAAAGGTGAGGATCTTAATTCCTCATACATTGCTCGATGTGGTCTAGAAATCACTCATAGCAAAGAAAGAGCTTACTAGTGGGGGTCAGGGTAGGACTCCTACAAGACCGACTAGAGTGATGATGACAGGTGCATAGTAGCATCAGACACCAACCAGACATACATCAGGGTATCGATATATGTTGAGAGGACACACGTTCATGACACCACCATGACCCTCTCCTCAGCAAAGGACTCTCTACAAAGGACCATAGAATCAACACAACGTCGCCTGCAACAACAACAGTTTAGGCCTGTTCAACAGAACAAACCAGGATTTCAGGCTGCTAGGACAACAACTCCTACTTCAGGGACTAGGAGCACTGGATTGAAGATCGGATGTTGGAAATGTGGAGTGTCACATTACCATTGTGAATTTACGGTTGAGAGGTCCAGAGCAGCCGGGTCATCCAGACACACTACAATTGGAGATTTGGGCAAGGCCCACCAGATTCATGCAGCGGTGAATAACTGTTGGGCCAAGCACCAATCTACTATGCTCGATACATCAGGTACCATTGCCAACCAAAATTTAAGTATTTTGATAGATACGGGTGCTACAAAGAGATTTATTTCTAGTGAAACACTGAAGAGAATTAAGGTAAAGGTAGTCGAACGAGATGAGTTCATATATGTAGAAATGGCTTCGGGTGCCAAACAAAATTTTGGGGGAAGAGTTGTGGGTTGTTGCATTAACTTCAGAGATTTTGCATTGACTTTTGGCCTATATGTCATCATATTAGGATCTTACCACATCATGATCGGTATGGACTAGATGGAATCGCATGATGCTATACTCAACTGTAATATGAATAGTTGAGTTTGACCGATGACGAAGGATAGAGAAGAGTGATGGTGGGAAGAAACTAGGGAGTGTCCTTGAGTTTCATTTCATCCCTACAACTACATAAGAGCATGCACAAAGGATGCAATCTATATGAAATATTAGGGATGAATGAAAAGGGTGTGGCAGAAGTATTAGAAAACCTTTCGGTAGTATAAAAGTTTGCGGACGTTTTCCCAGAAGAGTTACTAGGTTTTCCGCCCAAAAGAGAGATGGAGTTTACAATCGAATTGAAACCTAGTACTGAAATGATAGAAAGAACTCCTTATCGGTTGTCGACACCTAATTTATAAGATTTGAAAATGCAACTGATGGAGTTGTTGGACCTAGGACTTATACGCCCAAGTGTGTCACCTTAGGGTGCACTTGTTATTTTCATAAGAAATAAGGATGGGTCGTGGAGACTTTGTATTGACTATTGTTAATTGAACAAGGCAATGATCAATAACCAATATATGTTGCTAACAATAGATGATTTGTTTTACCAAATGAAGGGCATGAATGTGTTTTCAAAGATCGACTTGAGATCAATATATCACCAGTTACGGATCAAAGAGGACGACACTCCTAAGACTGCATTCAAGACGACGTTCATACATTATGAGTTTACCATTTTATTGTTTGGAATGACAAATGCCTGGGGGGTATTCATGAGCTTGATGAATGGGGTATTCTACGAATAATTGGACAAGTTTTTTCAAGTATTCATTGATGAGATATTGATATATTATCAGAAGATGGAATAACATGAAGAACATTTGTGCTTGGTACTACTATTTTTATGAGAAAAAAAGTGTATGAGAAACTATCAAAATTCTCTTTTTATCAATCAAGGATTCATTATTTAGGGCATGTTATCTCTGGCGAAGGCATCGTTGTATATCCAACGAAGTTAGAGGCTATTATGGAATGTCCTGCATCGACGAATGTACTAGAAGTACACTGTACGTAGCTTTATGGTTTTAGAAGGATATTACCGATGATTTGTCTTAGGTTTTTCAATAATCGCAATTCCGATCACCAAATTGCAAAAGAAAAAATAGAATTGTGTATGGACCGAGAAGAGCGTCGAAACATTTCAAAGGCTCAAGGGGTTGTTGAAGACAACATCGATACTAAAATTCCCTGACATGGACAAAGAATTTTTGGTATGCATAGATGCATCCAAGGAATGCTTAGGCTGAGTATTGATGCAAGACGGTTGATTCATCGCTTACATCTCAAGAAAATTAAGAAAGCATGAGGAGAACTATGCAACACATGATTTGAAGTTATTGGCCATTGTGTATGCTTTAAGAGTGTGGAGACACTATCTTATTGGATGAAAGTTTGAACTAAAAATAGATCATCGTGGATTGCAACACACTTTTATGCAAAGTGACTTGAGCGTGCGACAAAGGCGTTGGTCAGAATTGCTTAGCGAATATGATTTTGACATTACTTACATTAAAGGAACAATGAACAAAATGGTAGATGCGTTGAGTTGAAGATGACACATATTCTTAGTGATACCTCTTTAGATGAATCTTCAACAAAATAGTCTAACTGTACAGATTGACGATGACTGGTATAAAGAGGTTAAGGAAAATATCAGACAAGACACCATGTTGGTACCAAAGTTTGAAGGATATACTTTGGACAATGATAGATTGATGAGGTATAATAACCAGATTTATGTACCGCCTAATGACGAATTGAGAAGTTTGATCTTAATTTAAGCTCATAGAGAGGTGTACATGGCTCATCCAGGAGTCACGAAGATAAGGCAGACCTTAAGCCCTTATTCTGGTGGAAAGGAATGAAGGCGGACATAGTTAGCTACGTGGCGAGGTGTGTAGAATTTTAGCAAGTGAAGGTTAAACACGGAAATTCGACAGGATTAATATAGTCACTCATTATTCCACAATCGAAATGAGAGGTCATTTTGATGGACTTCATTGTTGCATTGCCACTGACATAAAGGAGGCACGACTCGATTTTCGTACTAGTTGACACTCTAACGAAGAGTAGACCTTTTATCCCTATGCATATGATGTATTGGGTGCCAGACATAGCTAGAGTTTTTATCAATGAGATTGTGAGATTACAGGGTGTGTCAAAAAGTTTCATATTAGATAGAGAATTAGTGTTTACAAGAAATTTTTGAACGAGTTTCCAAGGGGCCTTTGGGCCACAACTGAACTTAAATTAGTACAACATATCACCCTGAGATAGACGAGAAAATGAAAAGAACAAACCAAATTTTGGAAGAAATGTTTTGTATGTACATGATGGACCAATAGAAGAATTGTTAAGAGTTCTTTCCACTGGTAGAGTTTGCATACAACAACAGTTATCAAAGTACCATTAAGATGGAACCATTTGAGTTTCTTTACGGGCGACCGTGTCGGACACCATTGAGTTGGGATAGACTTGAGGATAGGGTCTAGGTAGGACCAAAAGTGATCCAACAAATGGAATAACAAATGAAAATGATAAGACAAAGGATTAAATAAGAGCAAGATTGACAAAAGAGTTATGTCGATGCACATTACGTTGACCATAATTACGAAAATGGCAACCGAGTTTTATTATGGGTGAAACTACACAAGAGCTCGATAAAGTTTGTAAAGGGTGTTAAAATCATTCTTAGGTATGTGGTACCTTTAGAATTTGTGGAAAGGAAGGGACCCATGGTCTATCGACTAGCCTTGCCTAATTCTTTGAGGCGTATGCATGATGTTTTTCATGTATATGTTTTGAGACATTATGTTAGTAATACTACACATGTGATTGACATGAGTTTCTTGTAACTGTCAGATGAGGGTGCACTCACGACAAAGCCAATCTGTATTCTAGACCATCACATGCAACTTCTATGACTTCGAACAATCGATCAGGTCAAGGTCCAATGGGACAATTATATTCTACACTCAGCTACCTTGGAGGACACATATGATATGCGCCAGTATCTTCCCTATTTATTTGATAATTTATACATATAGATCTTGTCAGATTCTTTATTTACTGCATTTTATATACTGTACAACTTCGGGATGAAGTTTAAAACAAGAGGGGTTGTATGTAACATCATGCTCTTGAGAGCACATGTTATTGACTTATTCTTTGAGGACACGTGTGTTCAAGTGATCCAGTTATAGTATATGGTTAGTTGTTTCACTTATAGATTCTTATAATGATGTTGATGGATTATGATTTATGTTGTATGGTATCTATGTATTGAAAGATGCTATTGACAAGTTTTCCCTAAGTGTGCAAGAAACTAGACAGAATAAGGATGTCGATGGAATAAATGGACCTCCTTGGACTCTAGATTGAGTCAGGGAGTGGATTGTATTGGTTGGGATTTCATTTATGCATATGTGACATATGATCTATTATATTATGATGTTGTTTATGCATCATTGACAACGTTTCGTTGATGGATGCATGTTGACGATTTCTTGCCAATTTGACTCACATAAGGAGTAAAGGGGCCATGCACATAGACCATATATTGAGGGATATATGTGGCAACATCTCTTTCATAGCCTACTAGCACTCACACAGTGGCTCGAATTGTAGGTTAACGATTACCTAGTTCGAGAGATCCACGATGCCATGAGGGAAGACTGAGATAGTCACTCACGAATATTTCTAAGGGGTGCACAATAAAAAAGGGTCTATATTCCTTAGAATTCATTAGTCTCTCAAAGGTTTCTCGAATGGAGTGTTGACTCCAAGAGTTGGAAAACTATCAAAACAAGTCAAAGGAGAGTGGCACCCTTAGAGCACAGAGTGCGTCTTGAAGGGAACGTCACATAGTTAAAAATTTGAGTCAAAGCCAAGTGGCACCCTTGGAGCATGGAGTGTGTCTTGAAGGGAATGTCGTGTAGTTAAAAATTTGAGACAAAGGCGAGTGGCACCCTTGTAGCATGGAGTGTGTCTTGAAGGGCACGTCGTGTAAATAAAATTTGAGTCAATGAATCTAGGTGGCCTAGAAAACCCTAAACGAATAATTAACCTTGTAAAATCTCGAGCACTTCCAAATCAATCGATTAATAAATTAACTAATGATTTAATTTATTAATCATAATCCCCATAAGAATCTAATCCCTTGCAATTAAAAATTTATTTAAGCATAATTCTAAGTTAGTAAGAAGACTAAAAACTAAGTTTATAAATCAAATAATGAGGGGATGAAGGAAATCAATTTAAGAATTCAAGGAAAATAAATTTAATCTAAAGATTTATTTAACACACATATGTGCAAGTGATTACCAAATTGGAAGTTAAGGTAAGAATGGAATAAAGCTAAAGGAATGGGTATGCATATAAATGAATCTAGAGTCTAGTTAACACTAGTCTAACTAGGAGAAGATTTTTGTTTTAACTCAACTCAGTTTTAGAAAGGCGCCAGTCATTAATTGGAAATAAGGGGAATAAAGAGACAACTAGGAGGGATTTAAAGAGCGCTTTTAGGAAGGGTCATGACTGATTGTTATTAAAATAAATTGTGTATTTAATTGTGCAAATTGGGGAAATGGTGACAAGTTTAAGGGGGAGATAATTCTAATTTTTTTTAATTAAAAAATGAATTAATTGTGTAAGTGGGGATGGGTTATGGAAAAATTCTATAAAACAAAGCGTTGAGATGAAAAATAGAGGACACTAGTTATGGGTAAAGTTATGGTGCATAATTTTTTATTGGTTTTACTTGTGAGAGTTGGGATACCCAACTTGAAAGAGAGTGGTGACTCTACCTTGCAAGGCAAGCTGGGAGCTAGAGAATTTCTAGTTGTACGTGTGTGTGGCCCCTTTACGGCTTGCGGGGATAAGGGGAATAGGAATACCCCTAGCGTTGGCTGTGAGGTATCGGTGAAGTCTCAACGATTAGCAAGCAAGAGGTCGAAATGAGCGTCATTGCAGAAGACCATCTTCGACTTTGAAATGTTACAATATTCCATTTGAGATTGCAATTGAGTTAAGAATTTTTATTGTATAATAAGAGGAAGACTATCTTCGACTTTGGAATTTTTCGTTGGTTACAATATTTCATTTGAGACTGTAATTGAGTTAAGAATTTTTATTGTATAATAAGAGCTATAGAAATCCCACCTAATTTGTGTTGTAAGTCCAATTTAATTTGGAAAGTTACGTATCGGTCAATATCCAGAAGAAAACTTGATAGTTGTTGTCTTATCTAGAAGAAAACTTGATTTTTAAATTCTCAATGAATTTTTACTGCTAGTTGACATAAGAAAAAACTTGATAGTTGTTGTCTTTTAAATTCCCAATGAATTTTTACTGCTAGTCGACATAAGAAAAATAGAGTAATGTTAAGAGATTGTCGGAAGAACCACAGTATTTAAGACATCTTGTTGTCGATGTTTCGGATCCATAACAGGATCCATCATCAGGACCAAAAACGTCGACAACAAGATGTCTTAAATACTGTGGTTCTTCCGACAATCTCTGAACATAATTCTCACCACAGAAACCTAAATGAACAAAAATAGAGTACATTATTTTTTATCACGGCTGATATGAAAATGACAAAGCTTGGGTCCGTTTAAAATTTCATATATATTGATGTGCTTGGGTAATAGCATCATTTTACAAACACTTAAAACTTATGAGTTTTGACTTAATCAGGAACACCTTTAACAGTCATAAACTGCCATTTTATTCTTGAGTTTGATTTGGTAAATCCTTGATGGGTTGTGTACTAAAGTAATTTATGGTCAGTGATGCCATTTACCTTTAGCAGCTAAGATTGAATTTGTATTTTCTGGATTGAGTTGCGCTACTAGATCGAATCGATAGCTAGATACAAATGGTATTTTTTAGCCCAACATTTTAGCCATTCCACCACAAAATTCTGCTCTCTACAACCACGTATTAGTTATTTAGTTAACAACATATTAGTTATTTGTTGGCATCTTCCATAAACCTGTGAGGATTGATAATCTAAGAGATTGGTTGTTACAAAGGCATCAACATACTCAGAAAGGTGAGGCAATCCCACTGGCGCCATCTCTAAAATAGCTTAGTATTGGCACTCGTGAGCTTTTGGGACAGGTTTTAGGGAAAACGAATTGTTGAGGTAGAATTGAACAACGGTGATTTGTGGAGGTCATCGTTGAAAAATAGATTTCTTCTGATGAACCCGTCGGATTGCTGGTATCAAGCCCGCTTGCTTTATGAATAACGAATGGTTATCCTTGCGCTGGAGGTTAGTGCCTTTGCGTTCTGTCAGCCAGTCCTTTTTGAGGTCTGTGTGTTAGTTTTAGGACACCAGTTTCCATTTAAAACTGGTTATTATTAATGGATTTTAGTAAGTTTTTTTTCCAACGAAATCATTGTTGCCAGTTGTCGTTGCACCCGCGCCTAAATTCCTGATGCGTAGATCCTTGTGATCACTCCAGATTCAGCCTCTACCCTTGTGACAGCGTGTTCAACAATCAAGGGAACGATGTATTTATGCTCTCTTACCTTCAATCGACTAGGAATTGCATTGTTGAGGATGTAACTCTAATAGCATTGCAAACTTACCTTTTATCTTCAACAATATTCTTACTCTAAGAACAAGGTAAGTTTTTACCTTCTAGTCAAATAATTATCTTTGGATGGGGAATGTACTATTATAGACATCATGTACCATTCCAGACTTGTTTCCCAAAAGCATCACCTATGGAATACTTATTAGTCCCTGCCCTTCCGGCTAGGGACTATTAGTAATAGATTTTTAAAATTCTTATTAACTGGCACATAAAACAATGATCGATTTTCAAAATTCTTATTAACTCTGCTCATAAAACAATGAGTTTTGAGTGTTTTAAACAAAGTTTTCTAAAAAATTATACAATTTAAGTTGTTCTTTAACCTAAGTTTTTCAATTTGATTTCTTATAAGTTTTTCAATTTGATTTCTTATTTGGCCTCTTCCCTAAGTACAGAGAAGCTATCTTAAATTATTTATTGTTGATTTAAAAAGCAAGCTTATTTTCTGATTTTTACCAAACAAAGTAATGCTAGAGATGAATCTAGAATTACTTACAAACATTAAATGTTTGTTCAAAATCTAGCCATATATTAACCCATATTTATCACATCTTGTTTAGATTACACGTAGAAAAGCTTTAGCTTACACGTAGAACACTGTAAACAGGACACAACAGAGAGGTTTCCATGAGACAAGGATAGTCGGCCCTATGTTTCCTCCTAGCTTTTCCATTGCATTTTCCTCCAAGCTTTCCCGTTGTGTTTTCCCCTTTTGCTCAGCGTCTCCACTCTCTGCCCCTCCATTCCCTTCTACTTTGGCCTGGCCTGGCCATTGCCTCCATTCCCTTCTGCTTCAACCTGGCCATTGCCTCCATTCCCTTCTGCTTCAACCTGGATATGCGCTCTAAAATGCTTCTGCTCCAGCCTGGATATGCACTCTAAAATGCTTCTTCTTGTAGAAGACGTGCACAAATCTGTTATAAGACGTGCACAAATCTGTTATAGAGCAGGTAACATATCTTAGGTAAGATATCTTAGTGAGTACCATTACATATTTGACCTTTTCTTAAAATTTATATCTTAAACATTACATATTTGAAACATTACCTTCTTGCAAATACTGACCTTTAATTTTCTCTTTGCAGATTTCCTGGCATTATAATTTTTTCTTTGCAGATTTCCTGGCATTAGTGTTATCTTTGTATTCCTGCAGCCAAACAAATTGAGCTCCTTCCGGACATCCAAATTCTTGGTCTTGTCGGGCACAGACAGGTTGTTTAATACATATTTGAAACATTACCTCCTTGCATATACTGACCTTTAATTTTTTCTTTGCAGATTCCCAGAAGCTGGTCTTTATCTCTGAATCCTTTTCTACTAATTCCTCCAGCCAAATAGATTGAGCGCCTTATTCTTGGTCTTGTCGGCGTCTTGTCTGGCACAGACACGGGTTTTTTGTTTGACTAAGACATTTGTGTGATACTTAACCTTGGGTAAATGAAAAAACTGTCAAGATCCAGTACAATGGAGATCAAAATAAGCTGTCAATGTCTAAGCGGCCAAAGGACCCGTCAAAATCAAGCATAATGGATATGATTAGTAAAACAATTATGCTAAAAATTATTAGAAATAATGATATTTTTGGTTTAAAAAATGCTCGATTAAACAAATAGTAAAAAACTAGTTATGGAATTGTATTCATTAAGTCAGAATAATATTTCTTATATTTTGAATTCCTATGTACCTTCTATATACATAGAGCATGTATTCATTTTTCCAATAGAGATAGATCTTGAACTGGAAATCTTATATATGTGCAGGTTTCAAATTCCAAAAAGAAAATGTTTGGATCATTTATATTACATAACAATCGATAGTGGAAAATGGCATAAACAATTCTCCGCTAGCATATGGAATGCGGCCTAGTAAAAAATAGCATTATGAGAATCTCAGGCACATGGAATGACTGGTCAACAAGAGCATTATGCGAATCTTGTGATACACTTTTTATTTGCTGGAAAGATGATAGAAGGAACTAGATCTATGATTGGCTGGGCTGTGAGATGGGTATGCAACACTACCACTCAGGTAGCCTCTCTTCTTTGAGCATTTTGGACCTACAAATAAATTACATTTAGTGTCGGCTACTAAAAGATGTAAAATTTCTCCGATATGAAACACCAAAAAGATCAAGGTAACCTCCTAAATTGCCATATAATAATAGAAAACATGCAAAAATAATAAAAACTAGAAGTTTAACTTTAGCTTATTAGATTAGATTATTTTTAAAATAAAACTTGTCAAGAGGTCCAACTCAACTTCTGATTCGATATTGACAAGGCTGTCAGCACAACTATAAATTTTAATGCATATCCCAAAACTTTCTTATATACCAACAGTTAAGGATTGTGTAATTGTGTAAACTTTTTAATAATTTCATAAGTGGACAAGATGACATGGGTATCTTTTCAAAAGTTGCTGGGAAATTTAATAAGAAGTTATGAATAAGTGATTTTAATTCAAAATTAAGTTTTTGCTTTTGATTTGATTATGAAGTTGGGGTGTTGAGTTGGATGCAGAGTCCATTTTGTGAAGATCCTAGTGTTGGTTCTTGTGTACTTAAGAAAATCCAAAATGTTTATGCCACAATGATTTACCAAACCTATGGGCAGATATCTTATCTAAACAAATGCTCTTAAATGTTCTTATGATAGCGCTTAAATAAAATGTCATCTCTGTAACTATTTCACATACACCCTTTCTCGAAAGCGCTATCTAATATTGCAAGAGAGAAGCAAGTTGCTCTACAGTATCCGTGAGGGTGTGGATCCACATTTATGTTTATCTGGTAATTGTTCTTGGTTGCATGTGTCAGTTCACACAAATAATCTATCTCACAACTCACGTTAACATAAAAAACTATGTTTAAATAAGTATTTTCCAAGCGGATTTCACCGGCCATGAAAAATCAATGTGTAGATCGCCCGGCCAAATATACCACCAATCTTACTTGCTGATCGATTTGTTTATTTAAATTACAATTGCATCCAGTAGAAGAGACAGATCTAATTTTTGGAAGCACCCTATGAAGTTAAGCACTTGCAGCAGTCAACAGTCCACTCAAGCAATGACAGTCCCGTAAGGAGTTAAGCAATCGAGCAGTCAATCAAGCAATGGTAGCTCTGCCCTAACGCAAGGGACTTGCTGCTCTGCAGCTCGTCTTGTTATATAATATTCCGGATAACCAACAATCAAAATCCAAGATAAACGCAAATCCTAATTAAACTAATAAAATATTGTTGAGAAAGTACCTGTTCGGATTACATGCACGACTTATACTTGTTGTTCTTAAAAGATACCACCTAACACGTGTTACCTGAGAATGAGTCTTAGTACATCGAAAATGAAAAATTATATCAGCTTTAGGGTTTGTTTCCTTAAATATGATGTAACAATTAATTTAATAGAATAGACCTTCCATCCTACTCTTTCTTAATAGTGATTTTATTTTAACAATTTTTATTCTTGTTAGATATTAATCGTAACAAAATACCAAATGCGCCTTGCACAATTAGTATTCTTAAGGAATTGAGCAAGTTGCGCAACGTCAAATAAGATAGAAAAATGATTGTCATGTACGCCTTGTTGCTTAACGTCAAATAAGATAGAAAAATGATTGTTATGTACGCCTTGTTGCTTTGCTGCACAAGAATCCCTAATTTATGATAATTCATCCTATCTTGTTGAAAATAAATGGTGTTGCTTTGCGAAGGAAACTTTAGTCCCTTAGGTGTAAATGTTACATCGCCTGAATTAAGAAAAGTAATTGCGCAAATTGAGAAAATAAGTATTACTTTATGCATTTTTACCTTACCCCTTGTGCTCTTAAACTTTATCGGTAAAGAACAAGTTTAGAACTTATTGGTAAAGTAGTTTTAAGTTGCATGACCATTATTCTTGTTACTAAATGATTAAAATGTTGATGTGCAATGATTAGTAATTATATTTATTTGCACCATGGAATATTGTTGATGTATAAATGAATAAGTACATAGATTTCCTTATACCACATAATCATGTTGATGTGTAATGATTTAGTAATTGGATTTATTGCGCTATGGAATAATTCTAATGTATGAACGATTTAGTATTTAGATAATCTTGTGCCTTGAAATTAATGCTGGTATATGATGGGTTATGTGATTGATTACTCTTGCGCTATATTTAATTGATGATTAGGATTGATTGATTGATCTAGTTGATTGGCGACTTGATTGGTTTTAGTGGGATTTAGGCACCTCCTTGTTCCTCATCACAATCGATATCTCAAATGGTCAAAATCAATCGGATGAATACTGGACTTGAGCGTTGCTTATGTGTCCTAGAGGTCCTAACCATGTAGGATAGGTTTGGAGGGTAGTTCTTTTAATTCTCAGTGACATGGTTGATCATTAAATTGTATATTGCTTCAGTCGATTATGATGTGTTGATTATGTCATTGTTTAGTATGATGATGGGTTGATTAAGTGCAACTATTATTTATGATGATGCGTTGATTGAGTTCTTGTTTTTGTGTTAATTTGTGTCGCTTTTAGTTATATTAATGCAATGCTTATGTGTTGTTTTATTTATGATTATGTATCATTTGCGAGGTTTCTTATGATGTTGTAATGAATTTAATATCCTAATGCATAACAAAACAAAAGAAAATATTTACTTGTTGTACAATGCTTTGTTGTCGTGACGGAGGGACCATTACACATAAATATTTAAATCTTTAGATTAAATGAATTATAATTATTCACTCACACACTTGTCACACTCTCCCCAAGTTGCACAAGTAATTACAATTTTTATTTTATTTAAAAAGACAATTTCCCTCACATTCCCCAATGTGTTCCTATTTTCTCTCTTAGTTGTCCCTTTGTTCCCCAAATTGTCATTTAATGAGTGTCTCCTAACTCAATATTACTTAGAGTTGGACTAGGAGTCTTATTTTAGTTAGACTTAGTGGTAGCTTGACTTCAGATACTATTCTATGCATATACCTATTCTCTCAAGCTATTATTTATTTCTATTTTAAAAATCATTTTTATTAATTTCAAGCACACATGTGCATTTTGTCCATCCTTTAAATTTTTGACGCAACCTGCACGCAAACAACCCTCACGGCCACCCTGCTTACACCAGGACCTTCACTAACCTCAGCCCGAAGAATCAATGCTCTTCAACTCCTCTTGGGAGTTCTCCTACCCACAGCTTTCCCTTTCGGCGATCTCCCTTTCGAAATTCGGGAAATCGCGCTTCGGGAGTTTGCGGTTCACGCGAACACCGTTCACATGCAAAACGAAACCCCGACCTCCGATGGTCAATGGGTCAACCTTCCCACTATCGGGATTTTCCCTATCGGGAAATCGGCAACTGCGATGTCACAAATCCCTTGCTCTCCAAATCGTCGAACCCTGAATCCCGATCCAATGCCACGTGGATTCCACTATGTCTCGCGGTCCCACACTACCACGTCACTCATTCACTCGTGCGAATGGGGATCGCGGGATCGCGAGTTCAACTGTCGCGAGTCCTTTTCCTTGGAAACTCCCGAATGTCGAAACCCCGATGACACCTGTCAACACCACGCTACCACTGTGGGACCCATCGCGATTCGGGACTTTGCTAGCCCTTCGTGGTCCCACATGCCACGTCACTTCGGGATTTCGCAGATCGCGAATCCGTGATGCAAGTTTTCTTTGCTGGTGAAAACCCTGAACTCCGAGGTCCCGATCTCTGGGATCTGATGCCACGCGTCCCTCTGATGATCGACGGCTCTCGCTAATTCGGGAAATCGTTATTCGCGATTTCAATGAGCACGGACCTCTTGCCTCGTCAAATTCCGAAGCCCGATATGTCGATATGCGACGGCTACTGATTCCTCCTACGCTTATGGTTTAACTCCCGCGCAGCTGTTCCATGATTGAACGGTTAGCGGGACTTCGCGATTCTGCTCCGCGAATCTCGACCGTTGATTTTCCTCTTTGAGGATTTCCTCCCCTCCGAAGCTCTCTGGTTCGAATCCCTCCAGGGCCTGTCCCACACTATCTGCAAGGAACTACTCCTCCTGAGCTTCTACATTTCCTTCCTTGACTTGGAAGAATTCTACGCTCCCAAAGGCCTCCACCTTTGCCTTCCCTTCTGCCCTGCGAACCCCTCGACTTGAGTCTCGCCTATGCGTATGAACACGCTATCCGTCTAGAGCTTCTGCCCTTTCGAATCCTCACGGGATTCTTTGGCTTCTGCACTCCTACAGAGTCTTCGCACGCAGAGCGCTATCTGTCCTGAGCTTCCACCAACACTCCGACCCCTTTGGGGGGGGGGATTTGATCCTTCTTCTCCCTCAGATGGAGAATATCAAATCCTTCCTGGCTTTCTCCTCAAGCAACCTCCTTTCTAAGTCTTCTGAGTATTCAATAACCCAGTGAAAGCTCCCTCACTGGTCTTCCTTCAGATGACAGAACTCAAAGAGTTCCTTCCTCCTAGCTATCTGCGCACTCCCTCAACGCCATTTTGGTGGAGTATATCTGCCACGGAACACCCAACAATTTCGCTATCTCTGTGCACTCACGCACTTCACTCAACGTCCTCCAGACGGAGCTCCTCAGAATCCTCAACAGAATTCTGGTCTTCTCAAACTCACAGCAGAGTTCCTCCTCACACGCGCTCAATACCCTCCAGGTAGAGTTTCTACAGAACTCCTCAGAGGTTCTGTTTACAACAGTGTCTCAGATACACTGCTTTGACTCTTGAGGTGTTCAGCAACCCCAAAGTCCTCTTTCTGTATGGGTTTTTTATTTCAACGCTTGTGCTCTCAGCACGTCTTTGTCTGACTCCTCCGAGTTCAGAAGTGCATCCTATGTGCACTGGGATTCAGAGTCTCAACACTCTGTCACACCCTCATGGTATGAACCTTCAAAGACCTCTCAAACCTGAAATCAACCCAACTCCCTGCGAATACATGATAACAATACTCAATTGTAACATACATTGAACACACACATACAGACATGCATATAATGACCGAAGATGCAGGAAAAACGGCTCTGTATTAATAATGGCAAATGCATGTATATTTTACAAGGTGTTCTCGAGCTCTCCCCAGCTCTACATGCATTCTATCTACATGTATCTCCCTCTCCTTCAAAATGAGATCTCTCTATCTCTTTTACCTGAGGTGCTCTTAGCACTTTTCTCCAGGAATTTAACTACTCTAATTAATTACAATTAATGGTTGTCTAGTCTGTTATCCAGAACTAGATCTCAGCCAATCTATATTAAATACCTATCTTATCTACAGCCTGTGCAAAGGCATGGCATTCATGGCTCACCAGCCTAAGACATTAATTTACATTGAATTCAAATTCAAAATGAGGCTGTGCCTCCCTTTCAGCCCTGAATGGGTGCGCGCTGACGTGGCTGACTGGCTGGCATGGAGAGATGCTCCTGCATCAATTTTATTCCCCATTTTTCTAGAGTTTGCATTTATCTCAAATATTTTAAATTATGTCATAGCTCATTTAGTCATTTATTTAAATTTTAGACTTAGACTTAATCTTACACATAGGCTTATAATTTTGTTATTATTTATAATTAATAATTTACTGTTTAATTTATTATTTTATTCTAACAAGGTCTAACCATTTCAATGTGTTTTTGGCCACCTAGATTTATTGACTCAAGTTTTTATTTACGCAATGCGCCCTTCAAGACGTACCTACATGCTCCAAGGGTGCAACTTGCCTTTGACTAGTTCTGGAAGTTTGTCTGACTCTTGGAGTAAACACTCCATTCAGTCGACCTTGTGAGAGAATAAGGGATTCTAAGGAATAATGGTTTTTCATTATTGCACATCCTTTAGAAATATTCGTGAGCGACTATCTCAGTCTTCCCTCACGACATTGTGGACCTCTCGAGCTAGGTAATCGTTAACATATAGTTCATACCATGCCGAGAGTACTAGTAGGCTATGAAAGGGATGTTGCCAAACCTCTCCCCCAAATGTATGGTTTCTGTGCATGGCCCCTTCACTCCTTATGTGAGTCAGATTAGCACGCATCATCAAGTCTGCATCCACTAAGAAAAACAGTGTCAATAATCCATATACATAAATAATATTGCAATCAATCATATTTCACATGTGCATAAAATTAAATAATCAAACAAATACAATCCACTCCCTGACTCAATTTGGATTCCAAGGAAGTCCATTGATGCCATCAACATCCATAACATGTCATGTGTCCTGCACACTCAGGAAAACTTGTCAATAGCATCTGCCAATACATATACATAAAAATAACAATAAGTCATAATACATCATCATCATCATCATATATAACCCATAATCTAAATGAAATCATAATGTACCATAACCGGATCACTTGCATGCTAGTGTCCTCAATGAATAAGTCAATAAAAGTGTGCTCAGTAGAACAGGAGTCACATTTCAAAACAAGGCTTTGTATCATCCATATATTAACTTTCCATCTATTTTGCAACAAGATTATAAGTTTTATTGATTATGGAAATAACCCACTTGAGTTTATAAGAAAGGACTTCCTAAGTTTTAATTGTCCCGGGGTAATTTTTGTTTTCCACACACATTACTTGACAAGAGGATTTTTGGTTGAATATTTTGGTTATAAAAACTATTGTTGAAAGTAATTGAATAATTTTCTCATCGGTTCATTATATATGTCTCAGAGGGTGACCACCCATAAATCCAAAGGATTTACCAGCCAACTATTGTTAGTACACCTTATGCATGTTACTAATAGTTTTCCAACTCAAGGTTTGAAGTTGCATGCATTTTGTTTTTCCAAACTAGAGGACAAGTTTTGAAACCTTGAGATTCTAGTCTCAAAGTATTACCGTAGAAGTTTCACATGTATGGTTGTTATCAATATGAGATTATTTTGGACATTGTTATCTAGTTTTATACCTCCATTTACATCTTGTTGACTTATATATATATATATATATATATATATATATATATATATATATATAT
>ML780798.1:26149-42652 GCA_009831015.1 Picea engelmannii
TCTTCTATTCTAGGATTGGTACTGGGTTCAAAACCCAAACTTAATAGCTTATTTATGAAGTTGTTCCCTTCGAGTTTGGAACACATGATTGATAGCTTTGCTGACATACAATTTTGATGCTGGTTTTGACTCCTATTTATTGGGTTTTGAACCGATTTTTCATATAAATACTACTTGTACAGATTCATTGGTTTGAAATCCATTTGTTGATCTCAAAATGTTGATGTATTTATGTCTTATTTAAGAAACTATGAAAAAATTTATGGGTATATATTTATTGGTTTCCTTTCGCACTCAATAATTTTGGAGAGTAACAGATGGCTTCTAATTAGAGCTATGTTGGAGACTTGTCTATTTGCTAATGGATTTGATGTGTTGACTTTTAAAATAGAGGTCATTGTTGGTATTAAATGTTGTTGATTTTGAATCTGTATTCAGAGATGAGTTTGAGTATTGGCTCTATTTTGGAAAAGTTTTATATTTATTCATGAAATGGAAATATCCAACAAAGGTTTGATATCATGATGATGCCTTGTACGCTACATTGTTTTCAATATATCTAAGTTATGCATTTTCAAAAATGTTCTTCTCCTTGTTTTCTTCTATATACACAGGACCAAACCCCCTCATTATTCCACTTTCCAGGAATTATTCCATGAATTCTGAAATCATGTATCATTTGAATTTTCACTTTTTCCCGTTGTATAAATAGGAAATGGTTTTATAGGATTTTTGGAAGTTTGGAATATATAGTTGGTTTGATGATTATATCGCATGAGTTTGAAAATATCATAAACAAAAGTCTATAAGTAAATAATCTTTCAAGTGGAATTAATGGATTGACAACATTATCATACAATCATTTGATTCAATTCATTTTTCACACATTTCAAATCCCTTCATCTCTCCCAAATTCATTAGTCCTCCCATGTTCTAAGAAATTATTAGTTTACAGAGTTATAAGGGATGTTTTATTTTACGATCATGTAAGTTGCAGAGGATATTACATGATTCTTCCCTGTATGTTCCCCTTTTCACTCGATTTAATCATACTACTTGCATGCTTTGTTGTTGGTCATTTCAGGGCCACCATTAAATTATATATTTTGCAAGATAGTATTTGATGTTTTACTAACTATTGATTGTATATATTGACCTAGTATTTTTGATAAACTAGAATCATTTCTTCAACAAAGACAACTGTAAACACAGTGAACAGAGAAAGACAATTTATGAATTGATGATACTTTGACTGATGAACATGTTTATGAAGCAACAAACAATTTGATTTATTTTTGGCATAATTATGTTATTTTGGGAGGCACAAGTTTATTTATGGAATGTCTATTTTGAGAGTTTGAATGTATGGGTGTTTCACGATGATGAGATGGCATGGTATGCATATTTAAATTACGGAGAAACAAGGGAATGTTGAAAATTTATGCTAATGAATAGATATGTAGGGGGTCTGTTAGGGACCTAACCTCCCTAACCCCTCATGTAGGTATTATAATATATTTTCCATGTAATAACGCACAATATTAATAAGGCCTAGTAATAAGGAAGAATAAGTCAAATGTAAGAAGACCTAATAGAATATTTCTCTTCTAGAAGATATTCCTCTAGATTGTTCTTTTGGTATATATATTTATTATAAATAGGAGTCAAGGGTGTGAGAAGTTTTTCTTGAGAATTATTGTAATAGAGCGCTTCTCTGCTAGAGGTTTCACCCTCAAAGTGGCAAGTGAACATTGTTTCCTATCAATAAAAATATTATTTTGGTGTTGTGGTTTCATCTATTGTGTTGTTCCACTGTTATTCTCTACAATATTTATGTTTTCAACTATTATAATAGATTCGGTACCTTACAAGTGGTATCAAAGAACTTTCCTTGGCATAAAATTATGGGTTATATTTTTTCAAGGTAGAGACATATTCCGACGTCTTAAAGCTACAAATATCTATGGCTCAACACCTAAATATGTGGTATGGGAAGAATACATGCAGGAAATACAAGTGGTACTTAAGAGAACATTGGTGGCCACCCTTGTAACCCCTATTGGTACCCCTTCAAGTGGTAGTGCATCGAACAAAACCTGTATATGGACTAGCTTAGATATCTTGAATCCCTCCATAGATAAATTGATTGTTCGTCTGACTGTTATAGTTCCACCGATAACATCACTAGGGAAGATACTCTCTAGTACATGGGTAGTTGGGTAGTACGGCTAAGGGAACGGTCTAGCCTCCTTAGTTGGTGCTCTAAGATATTTGGTCGAGTACTATTTTTGGACCTTGTACATATATCAGAGAGCTATAGCACATGGAAAAACCTTGTCTGTAGAAACTATGAATACCCTAACTCTTGGGATGGAAACAAAAAAAAAACGCACAAGATCTATTGTTGTGCAACTATGCCTCTAGTATTCTGGTTGTGAAACTCCTACACATTTCTTTCTATTAAGATTTTGGCCATTTTTTCATTGCAGTATTATTCTGATGAGAGTATAACATCAAAGGAATTAAAAAAAAGTGTGGATCTTACCGACACCATTATTTGAGACCTATCACATTGTATTCCTCTCTTCGCCCTAATCGTGGTCATACCTATCATTTTTAAACATTTTTTTTTCATGGAACCGACCCCTTCCGGACACCCCTATTGGGTATATATCCCATTGAATTCCTCTCTTTTCACTGATCATAGTGGTAGAAATAACCAATAACCAATTTATGTGGAGTCCAACTCTTCCCCCTGTCCCATCCCCATGGTCCACACTCAGAAAATATTGGGAACAACGTCTCACCACCTTGGAAAAATCTCATGACCAAAATTAGATTCATATCTCTTCCATTATGTCCAGTATTGGTAACATCAACTCCTGGCTTGCTCTGCTCGAATCACTTCCCACATCCATCACTCAATTTACTGCCACCTATCAGCACTGCCAATAAGCAGTGAAAACTTTGAATGCCTTGTTTAAGACCACCCCAGATCCTTTCTCTTCTTCCACACCTTATAACCCTGAAGGTCCTGAATCCTCCAAGTCCACATCCTTTCCTCCCTACCACTTTCCACGGGACCTACATCCCCCTCGTGTGGAGGTGAACAAATTTGATGGATCGTATCCCACATGATGGGTCACTCAAATTGAACACTATTTATATTTATATGACAATAGTGATGAGTTTCCCAAACTAAAGTATGGTGTTCTCCATCTAGATATGGAATGTTGGAAATGGTGGCAATGGAGAAAAATGCCCGCCAAGGGTATGTAGCTTGGAAAAAAATTGTTGCAGAACTTTATGAATGATTTAACACTGACACCAACCATTTAGGATGTTTGACAAAGTTGAAACAATATAGAATAGTGGAAGACATTATAGATTCTTCTGAGCGATTGGTTTTTCGCATAGAGGGCATGTTTGATGTTTGTTATTTATTATTTTATTTACTTTTATTTTTTTCTAAGAACGATTTATCAGTGGCCTCAAGGATGAGATCCGTTCCTACATCCTCATGGATATCCCTAAAAGTTCGATGGAAGATTCTAAAATAGATAAGGAATCACAACAAGTTGTTTCTTCTCAAACCATAAAACTCTCCTTAATTCCTCTCCCTAAACTAGTCACTCCCGCTCCTCCTTTCAATCCACTAAATATCCAAAAATTGACCTAGGAAAAAATGGTTGAAGGATAACTCAAGAGGCTTTGTTATAATTGTGATGACAAATATTTTCTTGGGCACAAGTGTAAGGAACAAAATCTTTTGATGGCCATCTTTGAGGATTTTTCTGAAGATGTCGAGGCTCCCCCTGTGGTTGAGTCACATGAAACCACTGACATGATTCAACCTTTTGACCCTCCTAAAGTTGAATCAGTCATTTCCATGAATTCTCTCACTAGCTTTTCTGCTCCCCAAACCCTCAATATAGTTGGTTACAATAAGCATCGGAAGGTCATCATCCTTTTTGACATTGGAAGCACCCATAAATTTATTCATCGCCACATTCCCAAGAAACTAATTTCTATATCCGAGCAGTCAACAACTTTCAAATATGTAACATCCCCCTCTATTGAGCACACTTTTATTGACATATTATTTGAGGACACTTGTGTGCAAGTGATCTGGTTATGATATATTATGATTTAGTTTCTACTAGGGTTACATATGATGATGATGTTGTGTTGTAACTTATTGTTATATTGATGTAGATATATCGACAGATGCTATTGATATGTTTTTCTGAGTGTGCAGGGCACATGACAGGTTATGGATGTTGATGGAATTTATGGACTTCCTTGGAATCCGGATTGAGTTAGGGAGTGGATTGTATTTGTTTGAGTATTTTATTTTACGCACATATCACAGATGATTTATTTTGGTATGATTATGTATATATATTATTGACACTATTTTTTCCAGTGGATGCAAGCTTGACAATGCTTACTAAACTAAAACACATAAGGAGTAGAGGGCCATGCAAAAAAACGAGACATTGAGAGAAAGGTGTGGTAGTGTCCTTATCACATCCTACTTCCACTTTTGTCGTGGCTTGAATGGTAGTTTAACGATTACCTATTTTGAGAGGTCCACTATGTCATGAGGGCAGACTGAGCCAGTCACTCATGAAGATTCCTAAGGAAAATGAAGTAAGGCAGAGTCCTTATTCCTTAGAATCCCTTAGTCTATCACAAGGTCGATCGTGTGGAGTATTGACTCCAAGGGTCAGACAAACTTCCAAAAATAATTAAAGGAAAGTGGCACCCTTAGAGCATAGAGGTGCGTCTTGAATGGCATGTCATGTAATTAAAAAATTGAGTCAATAAATATAGTTGGCCTAGAAAACATTGAATTGATTAGACCTTGTCGGATTAAAATAATTAATTAAATGGTGAATTTATTAATTATAAATCCCAATAAAAGTCTAAGCCTAATTCTAACACTAATCCTAAGTATACGTTTAGTTAGGGAACTAAATTAAAATATTAAATAAATTAAAAGAATAGAGATAAATTAATTTAAGGAAAAGTGAGAAAAATTTAAAGATTGGATGGAATGCACATGTGTGCATGAAAATATTAAAAGGGATTTTTAAAATAGAAAGAAATAAAATATGAGAGAATATGTGTACACATAGAATGGTATCTAGAGTCAAGCCACCACTAGTCTAACTAGAAGAAGAATCATATTCCAACTCTAACTAAGGTCTAGTTAGGAGATGTACTCATTAAATAAGAATTTTGGGAATAAAGGGACAACTAAGAGACAAAATATGAACACATTGGGGAATGTGAGAGAATTTGTCTTTTTAAATAAAATAAAAGTGGTAATTACTTGTGCAAATCGTGGAGAGTGTGACAAGTGTGTGGGTGAATAATCCTAATTTAATTAATTAAAACGTTAATTAATTGTTCATGTGCACATGTGTCAGTGAAGAAATTTCTATAAAACAAATAGTGTAGAAGGGAAATGGATCACACTTATTCTTGGTAAAGTTATGTTGCCAAAATGGTTTTGAATTTGTTTTAATTTTGAGAGTTGGGATACCAATCTTGTAGAAAGAGTGGAAGCTCTACCTTGTGAGGCAAGCCTTGGAACTATTGTTTGTTGGTTTCTTATGTGTGGCCTCTTTGCGGCTTGGGGGGATAAGGTGAAAGAAGAGTACCACTAGCATTAGCTGTGTTAGAATCCTATATTTCATAGTATCAGGTGGTGATTGAATATTTCTCTTTCAGTGATCTTATGTTGTAAATAATATTTCATTCTGCAAATGATTTCCAAAAGAAAAAGAAAAAAATTAAAAATAATGAAAATGAAAAGAGGGTATAAAAGAAAAGAAAAGAAAAGAAAAAAGGAAAAAATAAAATAAAATAAAAAGAGAAAAACAAGAAAACCCCATCAAAAGAAAAATAAGTTTGAATCATACAGTCTAATCATGATCAAACATTTTAAATTGTTGTTGTTAGGTTAGAGAATAAATTTGGCCAAACTATCTGATCTTGACTAAAGTAGTTAGGTAAAGGAATAAATTAATCCAACAATTTAAGATGGATTAATGAGTTGGATCCATAGGTTAGAACATAGGTTAGGTGAATTTTCCTTTCAAAGAAAATTGAAAATGGTTTGCACATTAAAATTCACCATAAAGTGTTGAAAATAGGTTAATTTAGAATAAGTAAAATAAGTTAATGAAAATATTTCAAAAGATAACTTTGGTTTTATGACATATGTATTTTATCCAAAGTTCGAAAGTTGACAAGACATTTTGTCTTGTAGTGCATAAATTTCACGTAGATCCTCCTCAGTGGCACCATATCGTACCCGATCAACAACCCTCAATCACTCCCGCCCCCCGTCCCCCACCTCGGCGTACCTACCTTTATTGGCGGAGGGGGAGCCTGAAAAGTGGTTTTTGCCACTCTAGTCCACATAATGTGGTGCTTCCTCAGTGTTTCTCACTGCCCCTCCTATTTCCATATACCACCAACCCCCCCTGTGAAATCCTCTCAACCAAATTCTGATACCATTCATCTTCCCCGCCTCTACTACCCTCTCCCTACATGACACCTATCCCACAAAACATACCTGTTAGCCATTTAAAACACTCCCCATGACCGTTAGTTGTCTTGTAATGGTATCGCGCCATAACTGATATCACAGTGTATATAAAATCCCTTTTATTCATCCCTCTACATTGTTTTTTGACTAATAACCCATGAAGACTGCACTGAGCTAAGATGTCAAAATGCCACTGCCATCTCTCACCGTCAACAGGAAAAGTTTCTTTCGGTAATTAAAACATCGCCATCATTTTAATTTTGATTCTACCAATTATGGATCCCAATTTCAAGCTTGTCAACACCTCTGAAAACCCAATGCTTCCCCCTCCCATTGACCTGGACCATATTTCTCTAGCAAACAGAGACTACAAGGTCACAGAGCCGAGGTGCAAATTCGATTTCTTTCAGTTGCACCCCTAGTTGAAACAAATTTTCCTTTGCAAGAGCAATGAAATTGGACTCTAGGAGTCAAATTTTCCCCTTTACGTGTTTCCTCATACCTATCCTTTCCCTGTATTTGTCCTCAGATGCCAAGCCAATAATCTTCCAGACCAAAGAGCTATTACATCTCCCTATGGTGAAATCTTGTTCACAATTACCCCTGAGAAAATTAACTTAATGCTACAGATCCCTCAAAGTGAATCAACCATGCCATTCTTTCTTGAATCCCTAAATGAATTATACCAGAAATTAACCATTCCCCAAAGAGCCCATATTTTTGACATTTTCGTCTCTGAAGATACCCAATTGCCCAAGAAAAATCCACCATACCCCTCTTCCATTTTTATAGTGAAATATAACCAGATTATATCTGTGATCCAAAAAGGATCTAGAGAAGATTAAGGACATATCAGAACTCACAGAAGCAATTCGAGAAGCTCAGAATGACCTTAGTAGATAGAGAAAGGGAAAAAATTTAAATTTCTAAAAAGTCAATTAAAATGACATCATCGCAAAGAGTGCATCACAAGATTTCCAACGACGCAAATAGATCATCAAACAAATTTACGGATCAAAATCTATTCACGATCAAAGTTTGGTCAACCTAGCCCAGTCAGCAGGGGGATGAGTCATCATTAGTATTGTTGACGTCAACATCAATACAAATCAATTCATTAGCCATACAATATATGTGGCATGCGTAGGAGGTGACACGTCTCATGCTGACATCATCATGACGTCCGTCATCTTGGTGGCATGGAAGTACCAAAGGCTTCCATGTGTCACTCATATTTGGAATTTCTAGGTCATTTCATGGACCAATAAAACTGTGCCACGTGGTAGTACGTATAATGACATGGAGGTTGAAATGGAAGGCTAAGCTGGAAGTTGGGTTGGCATACCATACATCGATGTGGCAGGGTGATTGTATAGTGGTTGACGTGACCCAATGGTTGGATGCCACATGGCCTAGTCATGGGATGCCACGTGGCAGTGGGAAAATGCCCAATGACAACCCAAGAACAAATTTAAAAAAAAAAAATATTAAAATATTTGGTGGGTCTGCCAAATCCAGTGGGACTTCTCCAAATATGGTGACCAACCGATATAAATAATCCTTGCTAAAGTTATCATAACTACATTTTTTAAATATATATACAAGTTACAATGGATAGCCCAAAACGGGAGGCCTACAGGCTCAACCCCAGGACCCCTATATTAATGCGTTAACACAACCTCCACGAACCACAAAGGAAACAAATTTTGTTGTTTACAAAGCCCACAAAAAATATTGAAAAGTTGCATCCACCCAGTGATGGAGGAGGCATGCGAGCGTATAGATCGACACGGTGTTCAAGACATATTTCTCAGCATTTATTGCAGGTTGTAGGGAACGAAAATCGAGACAGAGTTTCTCTTGGGCCTCGGAGTGCCAGAGACAGATTGAAGAGTGGAGATAGTCATTTTTGGATAAATCTACACCACGAATTCAGTGGTGCTGTCTGTTTTCTAATCTAAGCAACACTTCTGCAACTTGAATTTAGAATTAGATATACTTATGTATTTTGCCAAATTATTTTGTTGAGTTAATAAAGAGGCCTACCCATTTGAAAGCAGGACCCAAACACATAGTCCATCAAGGACGAACTCTATTATCAAGTTTTTTTGTTCATATTTGATGCTTATGTCTCTTCATTATTGATCTTTTTCTTCTTTAATGGTGCACTTTAATTTATGCTCATTTAATGCAATTCTTTATAATTCACTCGATGAAAAGATCATGGATCCCCGTGATATCATGTTTGTCAGGTTATTATTCTAATGAATGGGTAGATGAACCAATTTTAAGTTTTTTGTCCATATTTTCTACAGAAGAAAAAGTTTCCATGAAGTTCAATTTCATTCAATTCCTGGCTGATAGCATTCATGAGAAATTCCCTAAATTTCCAACTGAAGGGATGTTCAAATATTGTTCCATGTTTGTTTATATGTTCCTATCTTATCAAGCATACATGTTTCCTTTTGTACTTCATAATATAAATGAACAAGGAATCCCACAGTCAGTCATATTCTTGATTTCATTGGTGAGGAAGAACTCAACAAAGTACAACTTCAAGGCTTTCATTGACCAATTCATCCATCCAACTACTTGTTTGTTGAGCAACAACACATAACCCAAGTTTAGTTAAGAGATTCAAAAGGTTTTTCACCTTATTGATCAGGCCAAGACAGGTGATTGGTATTTATACCATAACTATACATAAATTAGGGTGTATGGATGTGAGCTTCCACCTTAAAAATTGCCTAAATACCTCCCAATGAGGATTTTTTCATTGGAATATATCAGGAAGATGATAAAATCAGATGAAATTCATGTTTTAGAGGCCAATAATAAATCCCAATTCATAATCAAAACTCAAATTGGACCATTCATCTGCAATAGTAGAGTAGATGGTGAAGAAACATACATCCTCTTGAGACAAATGAAGTTTTCTCTTGGCTTCACTTAGTCATATGACCCATTTGTTATCATTTATGAGCTAAGGATCAAACAAAAGACCACTCCTTATGTGCATAAACAAATTCCAAAGGTTGAAATATATATGAGCCAAGATTAATGGAAAGAAAACACCTTGCAAGAAGGAGAGGAGCATCCTATCTCTATAACCACTTCACAGACCACTACACCTAAAAAAAAAGCAAAGAAAATATCAAAGAAGGAATTTTCTCCTTCATTCACAGAGGTATCAACTGAAGATTTTCAAGTATATAGAAAGAGGACTAATACCAGTCACACAACAAATTTTCTAAAAGAGGGAGAATTGTAGTCAATGATAGTTTTGGAAGGAACACATTCTTCAACCTAGTCAAACTGTTTGTTTGCAGGTTCTCCATCATCACCAGACTATCAAAGAAATCCATACACAACTCTGACAGTTGAATCAATTCAAGGACAAAAGGAGTCAAATATTTTCGACAAGTATAAGGAAATCAAGCAAAGGAATGAACTTCTCAACATCATCACTTACATTCAATTCTGGAAACAGACCTCTAGTGCTCAACACAAACTACTGTCAACTTTTGATAAGAAAAAGGAAGAATGAAAATGGAATTCTTAAAGGAAAAATTTCCCTACCCAAAGACAACAACATATTACAAGAAGACTGCTTTTGAGTTTGATATAAAGGATGTCCATCCTGTGGAACAGATGGATATGCACATACAAACATGAGAGATGTTCTTTTCAACTCTTAAAAATACCTCAATGATTGCTTCTAAATTGAGGTATCCCTGAATAAATATCTAGTCCCAATTAAAAATTGAGAAGATCTCCTCTTTGGCCAAAGATACAAATATTAAATCATTAGAAGAGCTAGTTCTCAAGATTGGATATGATCCAACTAATGTCAAAGAAGTAGAGGAGTTGATAAAGAATAAGAATGGTGATATAGCATCACTCATGCAACATCTGAAGATTCTAGAAACATAGGATTCACAAACTAAAGAAGTAGCTGAGACACAAATCCAAAAAGAAGTGATGCTCAAATTGATCATGGAACAAAATGCACAAATTAGGGAAATGGAATAAAAAATGGACAAGTTGATCAAAGAAAAAGAGAAGAATCTATACTTGGCCATGATTCCACTCAATGAAGTTCCCCTAAAAGGGATCATAACAACAAAAAAAATTTCATCAACAAAAATCCCAGCAAAAACTCCAAATGCCTCTAATAAACTAGTGAAATCTATGGATGATATCTCCATACAAAGGGAAAAAATAAAAAAGTTACAGGGAGAGGTAACAACATTACAAGAACTAAAATCAATGTTCTAGGCTTCTCATCGGGAATAAATCCATAAGTCATATAGGATCAGCCAACAACTGCAACAATTAGGGAAGGAAAAAGCCACGGAAAATACCTTAGCCCAAGCTAAGGAAAACATATGGATAGACATGAACAAATCCATGACCAAGATTTAGCCCTCTATACAAATCATATTTAGCACCATGAAATAATTCATAAATCTAGAGGATCCATTGAAATTATCAAAGAAGAATTGGGAGAAAAAGAAATAGAGGCCACATAGCTCATCGACTTTCTAAATTCTAAAACTAAACAGGAGTCAGAAGAGCTGAAGATAGAGGACAGAACTAAAACCATCCTGGAAATCAAGAAGTTTCTGAAAAAGAAAGACCTCATGTTGCATTTGGAAGAAAAATCTTAGGTTATGGACATATGTGTCTATAGGTTCTTCAACAATTTTGAGGTGCTACACAAGAAAAAGATTCCTGTTTTGTTAGTGCTAAATGAAAATTTGATCACCCTACCTGATTACAACCGGAAATTGAAGATAGTTGCAAAGGATAATTCAAAGTTTGCAAGAATACAAGGATGCATCACTGGGAAAGCATTCCTGGAAACATTACAATTTGACTTTAGCATTCAACATGAAATCAAACATATTTTTATTACTAATCCTACTTTTGCCAAGTACACAGAGATGGATGAAATTTACAGAAAATTGCTCAAGATATCAATCCCAAGTAAAAAGAGGTGGGACAAGCTATGTGAGTTACTTAAGTGAATATGAGTTTGATGTTTCAGCCAGCAAGAACCAACAACTATGCAAAGTCAAAGAGACAAGTCATCAAACAACTTCCACCAAATTAGCACCAGAAATCCAAGCAGATCTACAAGATTCCTATATTTTTTTAATTAGAGATTCAGTTAGTTTAGATATCCCTTTAATAGATCCCGATCATTTATGATAGGATCTAATGTAAATAAATGTATAAATACTTCTCCTTTCAAAGTATTGAGGATTGATTTTTGCATCCAAGAAAGATACCGTGTATCATCCAAGAGGATCGAAGAGTAATAAAAAAGACTCTTTCATAGGATTCCCATGCTAGACTGTTGGTGATGTGCTTCTCTTTTTTTTTTATGTTTTTCACTCTCTGTCATCATTTTATGTGTTTCCAATTCTAACTATTCAAAGAAAGTTAAAGAACAAAATTTATCTCAGTATACTCTATTTCTGGTTTTTGAATGTTTTTTATGTGTTTCAACTTAGATTAAGTAAAACAATTCTGAATTGCTCTTTTTCTTGGTGGAATTTCCTCTAATTTCATCCCATTCACCTCATCTAAATCTACCAGATCTAAACATTTTTACTACCCTTCCCTGTGAAGAAACTTTATAAAACCTTAAATAGATTCTTATCTTAAAAGACATACCGCATAGCCCAATGGTAATTTAAGGATTCAATTAGCCAAACATTTCAAACAAACAAACAAATCCCAAACTCTCATAACTAGCCTAATATTCTAAATCCAAACAAATCTAAATCTCACAAAGAGATCCCTTTCTGAAGCTGGCAGGTCTAGATCCCAACTTCCAAAGTGGTTTTGTAGTTACCTCTATATTTTCTTCTACAACCTCTGGAAATTACAGAGTGATAACATAGTGGATACAATACTGGGGAAGAACTAATTTTTTGACTTCTATAAATTCTTATCCCTAGTAAGAAAACTTTATTTCCGGACAATCAAAGATTCAAATCTTAAGAGATAAATGTTCATAGGTTTAAAACTTTGTAAATAATTAGGTAGTGTGTTTAAAGTTTCAAGTTATGGCTCCAAAAATAATTCACACTAGATCTCATCCTGATCCATAACTTGTAAAAGTTGTATATAACCCTGAAAAATTGATTAGAAAAAGAAGTTTAGCGGAAATTCAAGGGAGTAGTAGTCCTCCTAGGGAAACCTCTCTCCCAAAAAAATTTATGACAATCCAAGATATTCAGTTTGATCTACCATTTGAGCATATTCTTTTCAGAACCAAATCTAAGACTTTTATGGATGAAACAATATTAGATCAAGCTATTCTCCAACCCTATACACCTGAAAGACAATCTTTTGAATTAGATCTTGATCAACAAATTCTACAAAATTTTGAGAAGTTACAAGATCTAGCATCAGAGTTTGATCAATCTTTACATGAATCCTATATCCAACAATCTATTGAACTTGTTGTCCTGAACATTTATGCATCATCTATTAATCCTCAATTGGTTCATCCTATATCTACCAATCCTACTTATTCTACATTTTCCACCACTTCTCCAAATACAGTGATTCAACCTATTATAGGAGTTCTTGCATCCACACCTTCCACAAGTTCATATGTTATCAATACTCCTACACCAATCATGGAAGAAATATATGCTCCCCTCGCTTTGGCTACCAATTTACACAATATTCCCCAAGACTATCAAACTAGGATTCCTCAGTTTGATGGAACTAGAACTATGACTACATAGTAACATGTTGACAAGATGAATGACTTTTTTTGCTTGCAAGAAGTAGACGATGAAGATGTCAAAATGAGATTGTTTGTTTAGAGATTAAATGGAGAAGTCATAAAATGGTTCAAAGCCTTACCAACTTCTAGCCTAAATGACATTAGTACTTTTCCCCAATCATTCCAATAGATGGGAAGTTAAAAAAAATACTCTTCCAATTTTATCTGAGTATCAAACCATTAAAAGAAACCATGGGGAAAGTGTGCAGGATTATTGCACTAGATTTAAAAACATTTATAATGCAATTCCAATACACATTAAACCCCTCAAGGTTTATCTTTGATTAAATTCCCTAATGGTTTTGATGTTGACATGTCTTATCAATTGAGAGAAAGAAACCCTACAACCTTGGAAGAGATGCAGAGAGATGTTGTGAGTGTAGAGGCCAATTTGTTAGCTAAGAGGGATAGACAAAGAACATAGAGGAGAGTAACTATAAAAAAATTAACATATACCTCTTATGTTGATGCTAAAATAAACTCCTTAGTTAGAACCATGGAAAGGATGATGCAAATATTAGACATCATTGATAGGACTCCTCCCAGAGAGAATCAACCTGCTCCTCAAATAAAAAATCCTACTTTTAGGAGAAATAAACCCCAAATCAAAAAAAGAGAACAAAGAGAACAAAGAGGTCCAAACCAACAGATCATGCCTCATTTTCAAGAAAATTATGTTGATGAAGGCGAAGGAATAGTTGAATACCTTGATGATGTTCACATAAACTTAATGGGAATTAATGATAATGATTATGTATTTATTACTCAAGAAGAACATGACCTTTTCCTGCCTTCACAAACTGAAATTGATCACGAGGAATCAGAATATTATAAACAGTTTTTTGGAAATGAAATTATGGAGGTCCATATGCAGTATAATATAAGGAGTAAGAAGTCAATTGATAATTCTACCAAGAAAACTTCCGATAATTCCACTAAGAAGACAACTAATACATCTGCTAAAAAAATGTTTGATATTCATCCTAGAAAGAACACAGAAGTTCGAACCAAAAGAACATCTGATTTTGTTTCAAAAATAGCTCAAACTAATATTTCCTCTACTAGTCAGCCCAAAGATACTTCACAAAATGATGTTGTTGAGAAAAAAGATTTTCTAACCAAGATATAACTCAAACATCATTCAACTTTGAAAATGAATTAGCAAAACTCAAGATACTTATTCCTCTAATAGAGATCATGAATAAGAATGCATAAAAATCACAACTGATAAAATCTATGAACATAGAGGTAGGTACAAACACAACAAATGTTGTTGATTATCAATCAAAATTATTATTTGGGCCTGAAGTTGATGGAAAATATGAAAATGGAGTTGCACCCCCTTTCTACATCAGTTTAAATATTCGTGACAAAACTCTGCAAAATTCCATGCTTGACTCTGGTGCTTCCCACAACCTGATGCCTAAGGCTGTTATGGAAAAATTAAGACTTAATATCACTAGACCATATAAAGATTTGTATTATTTTGATTGATGGAAATTAAAATGCATAGGTCTCATTAAAGGTTCATGTGTTACCTTAGCACAAATACCAGCCAAGAGTTTGGTAATAGACATAGTTGTTGCTGATATACCTCCTAAATATGGCATTCTACTGTCTCAGTCATGGGGATATAAGTTACAAGGAACCCTTCAACTGGACATGTCTTATGCTACAATTCCATTGTTTGGTCAACAAAGGAGATTATATAGGGACACATTGATGAAATACATGGTCAGTAGTCAGGATAAACCACACAATTATCCCTTATTTTATGTTCATTCAGACCTTGATTATTTCATTTTGTGCAATGATGGAGACATAGGAAAACAAATTGCCAAATTAGAAAATGATGTTTATAACATTGCAGAATACAAAACAATTCTTGAAGAAGACAAAATAGCTTTGGTGGAACCTGATAAACAAAATGAACTTCTGTGGAACTTAGATTTTGATGGGGTTGTTAGTAAAGAAGGATCAGGAGCAAGTATATGGGTCTCAAATTGTAATGCCCATATATATATATATCTAAACATCGTTATCCTCATAAGCAATTTATTTCTTAACTAAGACAATATCTATTCAGCATAATATTGATATTCATACCAGTGACTTCACTAATTTAGATTCATCAAAGATTAACGACTTCATAGCAGAATAAAATAAATGCATAATTTAACAGGTTACTTGGTTCTGATGCTAATTTATGTTGCCAACTGCCTTGCTGCTGCTCTCCTACTACCTGCTACACAGTCCAATCCTGTTGCAAACACAGAAAAAATAATTTCCCAAAACTATTGTCCACCCTGCCAACTAGGAAAATGACCTAGCTCCAGGATGTCTACGGATATCCTGGCCCTCCGAGCCCAAAACCTCTAGCAACTCAGTGCCTGCCTGATCAATATGTCAAAATCAGAAAATCCTTTGCCTCAATCTGAGCACACCAATCTCACATCCCCTCTCGGCTCTCTGCCCATAGCAAGAAAACAGTCTCTCCGTTGAAATCCTCCCCCCTCCAACTCCTTTCCTTCCTTATCCCTCCTTCACTGACACTTCCCCCCCCATTAACTCCCTACCTAACTCCTTTATCACCCCTTATCGTCCCGCCGTTAATACCCTTATCCCTCCTTTATTACTTTATCCTCATTCATTTAATACATTATCCCTTGTGGGATACGTAACTTAATTTAATATTACATTTTATTAGCCACCTATTATTTAATACCATATTGATTAATGAGTTAATAATACTTAAATTAATCATAATCAAGAATAACAAATAATTAGTTAAGGATATTTTGATAAAAAAATATAGTTTAGCTAATCTTTTAGGATTACATTATTAAATTAATTATAATTTATAATCAAGGTTCGTTACATACACCCACCCTTCAGGAAACTTCGTCCCAAAGTTAAGGTATCTTATGGTACAAAGAACAAGAACATGGTTCACACATTCATAACAACTAACCGACACTATCAGTAAGTAGGTCAAGAAAACTCATACATACTAGTGTATATGTACAAAAAATGTATGTGTAGCTAGTACATACAATTCTCGTACATGTACTAATAATCAAACTGTCATCCTTTAGTATTTTATGTATGCATCCAATCCAGTCAGCAAGACTAG
>ML780798.1:54434-118460 GCA_009831015.1 Picea engelmannii
CTGCCTCTACTATCCTCTCCCTACATGACACCTATCCCACAAAAAATACTCGATAGCCAATTAAAACCCTCCTCGTGATTGTTAGTTTTCCTGTAATGGTCCCGCGCCATAATGAATATCATCGTTTGTATAAAAAAAACCTGCTTCATCCCGCTACATTTTTTTCTGAATAATACCCCGTGAAGACAGTGCCAAGCTAAGATGTTAAACGTCCATCACCATCTCTCACCATAAATAGGAGAATTTTCTTCTAGTAATTACAGCACCACCATCCTTTTACAGTTGATTATGTCAATTATGGCTCCCAAGGTCAAGCCTGCTGACACCTATGATAACCCAATGATTCCCCCTCCCATTGACCTAGACCATATTCCTCTGGCAGACAAAGACCACAAGGTTGTAGAGCCGAGGTGCGGATTTGATTTCTTCGAGTTGCACTCCTAGCTGAAAGAAATTTTCCTTGACTAGAGCGATGAAATTGGACTCCGGGAATCAATTTTTTCCCTTTAAATGTTTCCTCGAACTTATCCTTTCCCTAAATTTGTCCTCATATGCCAAGCCTATTATCTTCCAGGCCAAAGAGACACTGCTTCTCCCTCTAGTGAAATCATGTTCACAATTACCCGTGAGACAATTGACCAAATGCTACAAATCCCCCAAAGTGACTCAACCACCCTATTCTTTGTCGAATCCCTAAATGACTTATACCAAAAATTAACCTTTCCCCAGAGAGCCTAGATTTTTTATATTGTCCTCCCTGAAGATTCCCAATTGCCCAAGAAAAAACCACCATACCCCTCTTCCATTTTTACAGTGAAATAAAACCAGATTATATACATGCTATCATGTCTATCAGGTTATTATTCTGATGAATGGGTATATGAACCTATTTTAGGTTTTTTGTCCATATTTTCTACAGAAGAAAAAGTTTTCGTGAAGTTTAATTTCAGTCAATTCTTGGCTGATAGAATTCATAAGAAATTCCTTAAGTTTCTAACTCAATGGGATGTTCAAATATTCTTCCATGTTGGTTTATATGTTCCTATTTTATCCAGTAGACAAGTTTCCTTTTGCACTTCAAAAGCTAAATGAACAAGGAATCGCACAGTCAGTCATATTCCGGACTTCATTGGTGAGGAAGAACTCAGCAGAGTACAACTTAAAGAATTCCATTGACCAGTTCATCCATCCAGCCATTTGTTTGTTGAGAAGCAACACAAAACCCAGGGTTAGTGAAGAGATTCAAAAGGTTTTGCACCTTACTGATCAGGCCAAGACAGATGACGAGTATTTATACTAGAACTATACAAAAGTCAGCGTGTATGGATGTGAGCTTCCACCTTACAAATTTCCTAAATACATCCCAATGAGGATTTTTGCATTGGAATATATAAGGCAGATGATAAAATCAGACGAAATTCATTTTGTAGCGGCCAAGAGGAAATCTCAATTCAGAATAAAATATTAGATTGGACCATTCATCTGCAACAATAGAGCAGTTGGTGAAGAAGCAGAAATCCTCTCAAGACAAATGACGTTTCTTGTTAGTTTCACTTGGTCATAAGACCTATTTGGTATCCTTTCTGAGATAAGGATCAAACAAAATACCACTCCCTATGTGCACACACAAAGGCTAGAGGTTCAAAGATATATGACCCAGGATGAATGGAGAGAAAACACCTTGCAAGAGAAAGAGGAGCAACCTATATCTATAAGCACTTCACATACAACTACACCTCAAAATAAAGAAGAGAAAATATCAAGGAAGGAATTTTCTCCTTCAATCACAGAGTTATCAACTGAAGATTTTCAAGTATATAGAAAGAGGAATAAAACCAGTCACACAACATATTTCCTTAAAGAGGGAGAATTGGAGTCAATGATAGTTTTGGAAGGACCACATTCTTCATCCCGGTCAGACAGTTTGTTTTCAGGTTCTCCATCATCGTCGGCCTCTCAAATAAATCTAGACACAAATATGATAGATGAATCAATTCAAGGACAAAAGGAGTCAAATATTTTTGACAAGTATAAGGAAATCAAGCAAAGGAATGAACTTCTCAACAATAACACTTACACCCAATTCTGGAAATAGACATCTACTACTTAGCATAGAATACTTTCATCTTTTGATACAGAAAAAGGAAGAATGGAAATGGAATTCTTACAGGCACAAGTCCCCTACCCAAAGACAGCAACAGATTACAAGAAGACTGATTTTGATATAAAGGATGTCCATCCTGTGGACCAGATGGATATGCACAGATAGACATGAGAGATGATCTTTTCAACTCTGAAAAATACCTAAATGATTGCTTACAAATTGTAGGTATCCCTGAATCATATCCAATCTCAATTAAAAATTGAGAAGATATCCTCTTTGGCCAAAGATACTAAGATTAAATCATTAGAAGAACAAGTTCTCAATATTGGATATGATCCAACTAATGTCAAAGCATAAGAGGAGTTGATAAATAATAATAATGTTGATATACCATCACTTAGGAAACATCTTAATCTTCCAGCAATAGAGGATTCACAAACTAAAGAAGTAGCTGAAACAAAAATCCAAAAAGAAGATATGTTCAAATTGATCATGGAGAAAAATGCACAAATTAGGGAAATGGAAGTAGAGATGGACAAGATGATCAAAGAAAAAGAGAATAAGATACGGTTGGATATGATTCCACTAGATGCAGTACCCCTGACAAGGATTAGAGAAACATAATTTTATTCATCAACAACAATACCAACACAATTTTGAGATGCCTCTGATACACTAGTGAAATCTACGGACGATATGTCCATACAAGGGGAAAAAATTAAAAAGTTACAGGAAGAGGTAAAAACATTACAAGAACCGAAAGCAATGTTCTAGCCTTCTCACTAGGAAGAAATGCATAAGTCACAGAGGCTCAACCAACATTTACAACAACTAGGGAAAGAAACAACCATAGAAAATACCTTAGCCCAAGTTAAGGAAAACATATGGATAGACATCAACAAATCCATGACATATATTTGTCCCTCTATATAGATATTTTTTGAGAAGCATGAACCAATTCAGAAAGTTATATGAACCATTGAAATTACAAAAGAATAATTGGGATAAAATCCAACAGAGGCCATAAAGCTCACCAGGTTTCTATACTCTAAAAATAAACAAGAGTTAGAAGAGTTGGATATAGAGGACATAATTGAAACCATCCTAGAAATCAAGAAGGTTCTGACCAAGAAATGCCTCATGTTGTAGTTGGAAGAAAAATCTCAGGTTATTGACATAGGTGTGCATATGTTATTCAACAAGTTTGAGGTGTTACACAAGAAAGATATTCCTAGTTTGTTAGTGCTAAATGACAAGTTGATCACCCTGCCTGATTACAACCAGAAATTGAGTACAATTGCAAAGGATATTTCAAAGTTTGTAGGAATACAAGGAAGCATCACTCGTAAAGAATTCCTGGAAACATTACATTTTGATTTGAGCATTCAACATGAATTCAAACATATTTTTATTACTAATCCTACTTTTTCCAGGTACACAGATATGGATGAATTTACTGAAACCTGCTCAAGATATCAATCCCAAGTAAAAAGAGGTGGGATAATCTATGCGTGTTACTTGATTAAATATGAGTTTGATGTTTTAGCCAACAAGCATTGTTGGACCTTGGTTATGGAAGTATGCGAAGATCAAGGAAGAAAAGGGATTATGAAAAATTCGTGGAGGACACAGTGATTGTTACTGGGTCGAAGTGAGAAAAAGAGCATAAAATACAGAGTGAAGTAAGTCATTGGAGGAGGAGATCATGGATGATGGATAGGAAAGAAAGAAGGATAGTGGACAAATCAGCAAGAGGAAAAATCCATCATTAGATGCTTTAGAGCACCACGCAAGAAGGAAGGAAAGACAGGCTGGCGAAGCCCTGAAAATATGGGTCAAGTTGACCTAGGGTTTTGATATTTAGGGTTTTTGGAAAACTATGTTTCAGCCTAAGGATGTCAGGGAGCTATTGTAATGTATAAACAGAGGTCTAAAGGTCCTGGGATGGGTGTTGGTGTTATGATTATTGTTGTTTCCTTTTTTTGTGTGTGATCAAGTGAGTAGTAGTGTGTGAGAAACAAGTGTTGAGTATGAGATCCTTCTGGTATTGTAAGATCTTCAGCTGGGTGAGAAGATCAACCCTGAAGTTGGGTGCACAGGGAGGGGACAGAAAGAGAGGAGAAGGAAGAAGATCTACTAGCTAAGAGCGTAGATAAGAACTGTATGCTTTACATTAATATATTATAGCACAGTTCTATGGACGTAGCCCTAGAGAGAGGGTGAGCCATGTATATTTTGTGGTGCATCACCCCCACCTCAGCAGGTTCTGTGTGACCTCCTGGTCTTAGGATCGTTCTTAATCTCCCTAAGAGTCTGATTGACTCTTTGATTTCCCTGCAAGAAATCACTCACACCCGCAAGTGTGTATCCACAGGTCCTTATTTGGAGCTATGCCCATGCGAAGAAGCACTAAGAATAAAATATCACCCACTTGATCGTCAATATGACCATAGCCTTCACCTAAACGGGAAATTTAGGTTTCGTGACTTCATGACCCCTAATGCGAGGTTTCCTGTTTCGTTAATCCCTGAAACCCTGAAAGGCTAATGGGTCCTTTGATTCCTCCCTTGACTCCACTTGATGTGACCTCTGACTAAACCCTGGGGTCCAATCTTTCGGCACTTCAGGATTTTTCTTATCGACATTTTGTGTTGCAACAACTCCTTTCGCCGACTTCTGAAACTTCAACAACCCCTTGTCACAAATCAACGGCTCTGATCTCCCCATGATCTGACGGTCCCGGTTCTATCGGGAACTTTTGAATCGGGAGTTCATGACTCTCGACTCCGAGTCACAACCTCCTCCACTTCTCGAATTCCAAACCATGAAATTCAAGAGAAATATTTGTTAAACAGGATTGCCTAACTGAGAGGGGAGGGGTGAATCAGTTAGATAAAAAATATTTCTTTTCTTTAAAACATATTACTCAATGAACACAGATTATGCCTTTTACTATATGTCTTGCTACAAATCATTCAGTTCAATTAATATGCACTCACATAAATAGACAATGACACAAAGATTTTCATGAGGAAACCCAAAAGGGAAAAACCTCTTCTTCTTATGAATGAAAGGAAAGCTCCAACTTTTCTTTACATTCTTATTTTATCTGAGCTACAACCCAGATGAGGCTACTACCTTTGTTTATTCAACACCTACTAAATGGAAGCTACAACTCCCAGATGTACAAGCACCAACTTGTACATGAGACTTTTACAGTCTGCCCTTGCTCCTCCCTACCACCCTAGAATCCTTCTCTGTAACTAAGAACCTGCAAACCAACTCTTTATCTTCTGTATCAAAGATTAAGCATTCAAATCTTCTATGTTTATATATTCATATCAGAATCCATTCTTGACCAAACCACTTAGATTTATCAATCTGTGCATATGTCTTCTCTCCTTAATATTTGCTCTATCTTCATCATTTCTTCTCACTGTCCTTGTATAATTTTATTTCAGTTCATCTTAATTTACAGAAATGAATTTTACTTTTCTCCTTTGTGTTTTTTTTTCCATATCTATGGCTCTACGATTAATTCCATAATTTCCATCACACAAAATTTCAGTTATATTTACCCTGTACATTCATAGCATACACTAGAACCCTCAGGCTTCGAAGATTCAGTTACAATAACTGAATAACTACCTTAAAATGATCATTATTTGCCAAGGCATCAAGAATAACAACATTCACATGATCAGTTTAAATATTTAATCAACATCATTCGATGAACATACATTTGTTTTTACTTTTTAGCATAGAATAACCCTCGAGCACTTTGGCAAGACACTTGTTCTAAACCATATGCCCATTGGCTGTGACCATAGGCTAATCGAAATGCGTTTCACATTTTTCATTTTGGCAATCCTATGTCAAAGGGTCTCGACACTCCAAGTTGCGATTCCCGAAATGGAGCGTAGCTTCGTGTTAGCTCTTCCCTCTCACATGACCATCGGCAATAACCATTGCCTACGCCAAAAATGCATTTCTCATTTCGGCATTTCGACGTTTCGTATTTCGTCATTTTGGCGTTCTGCATTTCGACATTTCGACATTTTGCATTTCAGCATTTCAGCGTTCTAGTGATGAAGTGTTTCGACACTCCAAGTCATGATCTCCGATATCCTCTTTTCTTCGATCGACGGCCCACAACCTTTCATGATCAGACAATCCTGATCTCATTGGGGCTTTGCGTTTCACAATTTTGCGTATCGTGATATCGGAGGTTGGAGCACCTCCTTTCTTTGAATTTCTAGTGAGCAAAAATCTTATTTGTGACCATGTGTCCTGCCCAAAGATGGGTGGTCCTCCTGCTTTCAAGATTTTATAATCCTACTTCACCTTACACTTTAAAGAACATGCAGGTTCTCCTGGATCTAATGACAGTCGAGCCTCGCTCTCGGATCTAACGCCCGATATATGTTCTCTTCTACTACGCACTCCTTCCTTTCTGAATTCCCAAGTTCCAAAGGAAATCTCAACTAACCACTGTGTAGTTGCTTCTCTTGGTCTTATGGATTTAAGTTTGACATTAATGACAAAACGAAGCCCTGTGCAAATTGACCAACAATATCAATGGTTCCTAATGAATTGAATCCAATGGCCACTATTATTCTTGATATTCTAACACCAAACAACTCTCAGCCTTATCTCCCTTGCTGGTTAACTAGATCCAATGGCCCATAGTAGATCGACACTTCTCCTGGAAGTGTTTCCACCATCCTTTCTATTTTCAACACTACTTCTCCAAACACTCTCACATCAACCCTTCTGAACCTTCCCTCTTACGGGTGACCTCGACCTTCGTCTCCCTTTGAACACTTCAAAGGTTCTATCTTTTCTGATCTTCAATTCTCTTGGAAATCCTGGACTCTAAGGAATCCTTGCATGCACACCTTGCGACATTTGCGAATAACCTCTACTTATTTGACCCTTCGACTCTGTGCATTCCTTGCAACAATAGTCCTTCAATCCTCCCCCTAGATTGATAAAGTCTAATACTTTAACCCACCTGTGCACACCTTGCACGACTCTATGCTATCCTGCACTTGTGCTGGTATGAGAACAATGATATGTCTCATGAGTTTCCTGAAATAAAACTCAGAACTCTGTCAATGCACACCTTGCAGACGTTCACTGCACTCCTTGCTGGAATTATCAAGAAGAGAAACAATTGAAACTCATTCTTCCATTCTCTCATAATTCATACCTTTAACATGAAATCATACACACAACATAGAATTGAAACAAATGCATAAAAAGAGAATATAAGCAACTATATACATACCATTCAACAGATGTAAATAGTAAGCATAATAACACCATAGAATTGAGTTAAAGCTTTCATATATTAACTCAAGTGTTCATGTACATGGGTTCTCCTCTATGTTCTTACTCTTTACAACTCTACAACTTACTCAATTGATCCAATGATACAAGCGGGACTGTATTTTACGATTTTTTCCTCTTACATATCTAAGCTATCTAATGAAAAATAAAAGCTACCTACTTTTCATTCAATACAAATAAATGCCTTCATATCCGACAGATGAGAGCAGTGCTCAAGATCTGTTTACAATCTACAAAACATAAATGTAAATATGCCCTCCTAGCTATTACATTAATGCTTCTTCATTCAAATTCAAAATGCTTTCAAAATGTGTGCTGGTGCGTTTCCAGCTGTCCTTGCCCTTGTGATTTTTTCATTGGTTCTTACGATGCTCCTACATCATACTCCCTTGGATGAAAAATTCATGAACTCATGTTCATGATTTCCTACACTGTATTTCCATGTCTTTGGATATCTTCTTCTCTTTCCCAACTGGCATCCTCAATCGGGTGTCCTTTCCATTTGACTAAATATTAAAAATATGTCTTTCTTCGGGTTTCCTTTCCGACTCTCTGATCAATTATCTTTTCCATCTACGAATTTTCAGCTATAGGCAATTTTTTAATCCATTGAACTTCCTTTTGATTCTCTTATGTTCCTATTTCATCTGTTCTGTAAGGATACAGGTCTTCTATCTTGAATATGGGCGATATTCCTACCCCATCTGGTAATTCAATCTCATAAGTGTTTGCTTCAAACCTTCTTATGATCTTACACGATCCAATCTTCTTCATCTTTAGCTTGTTGTATGATCCCCCTGGGAACCTTTATTTTATGAGATGCGCTAAAACCAAATCACCTACTTCAAAATGAAGTTCTCTCTTTTGTTGATCTACTCTACATTTATATTCCTAGTTTGAATTCTTTAACCACTCTCTTATTTTACTGTGGAGCTCTTGCATTTCTGCTGCAAAATCCTCTGCTCCAACACTTCTGAACTCAGTGTGTTCTAAGTCTCTCAACTTAGATATTCCTCTCGGCTACATTCCATACATTATTTGGAATGGGATCTATCATGTACTTCTGTTTGGTGAATTTTTGTATGAAAATTCCGTCTGTGGCAGAATCTAATCCTAGTGACTATGATATTAAGCTACCAAACTCCTCAACAAGTCTCCCAAACTTCTTTTTACTACCTCATTTTGTCCATCCGTTTCAGGGTGATATGATAAGCTAAAGGATAAGTTAGTCCCCAGCTTCTTCCATAGGGTTCTCCAGAAATGACCAACAAATTTGGTATCCCTGTCCGAAGAAATACTCTTGGGTAAGCTGTGAAGTTTAACAACTTCTTTGAAAAACCTATTTGAAATGTGAGTTGCATCATTGGTTTTCCGACATGGAATGAAATGTGCCATTTTAGAAAATCTATCGACTACCACAAAGATTGAGTCACACCTTCTTTGCGTCCTTGGCAGTCCTAACACAAAATCCATACTTACTGCATCCCATGGCCTCTCTGGTATTGGAAATGGATGATACAACCTTGTATTCTTTCTTTTCCCTTTTGCGTGCTGGGAAATCCTCCATCTATTAATGAATTTCTTGACATCTGTCCTCATCCCTAGCCAATAATATGAGCCATTCAATTGTGAAAAATTCTCATCATGGACGAAATGTCTAGCCAATCCTCCACTATGTTTTTCCTTCAAGAGGCTCTCTCTCATGGAACTCTTCAGAATACACAATTGATTTCCTCTTAATAATAATCCATCCTGGATCATATATTCAACCCATTGGCTTCTATCTCTGAGAACTGGATTCTCACATGCCTCATAGGCTTCTTTCAAATCTGTATCATCTATGTACATCTCCTTAAGGTTATCAAAACCTAAGGTTTTCACTTTGAACTCTTGCAGAATCAAACATTTCATGCTCAAAGTATCAACAACTTTGTTAATTGTTCCAGAAATATGCCTTATAACAAAAATTAAATTTTGCATGTATTCAACCCATTTTTCATGCTTCTAATTCAATTTCTCCTGCCGAGTTATGAATTGTAAAGAACAGTTATCGCTATACAAGACAAACTCTTTTGGGACCAAGTAATGCCTCCATTTCCTCAATGCTTGTATGACTGCATAAAATTCCTTGTCATACGTGGAATATTTTAGATTTGCATCGTTCAAATTCTCATTGAAGTATGCAATCGACCTATTTTCTTGACTCAAGACTGCTCCAATCGCAAATCCACTTGGGTCACACCTAACTTGGAATGTCTTGTTGAAATCTAGAAAAACCAAAACTGGTTATCCAGTTATATTTTCCTTCAACAAATTGAAACTCTTCTCTGCTTCCTCTGTCCAATGAAAATATTTGTGTCTTTTCTTGACTATGTCCATCATTGGTGCACACATACCGCTGAAATTTATGATGAACTTCCTATAAAAACTAGCCAATCCATGGAATCTTTGAACTTCAAAGATACTCTTTGGCGATGGCCAATCTCTGAATGATTTTACCTTCTCAGGATCCATCTTCAACTCATTTGCAGAGATTACGAACCCCAAATAAACGAGTTCTTTCTTCATGAAATATCACTTCTTCAAATTTATCAACAACTTCTCTTGTTGCAACCTCCTCATCACTAGAGTTAGGTGTTCCAAATTCTCCTCTTTGGTCATACTGAAGATCAATATATCATCAAGATACACGATTACAAATTTATCCATGAAATCTTTCAAGACTTCGTTCATCAGCCTCATAAAAGTACTGGTTGCATTCGTCAAGCCAAATGGCATGAAAAGCCATTCATACATCCCTTCATTCATCTTGAATGTTGTCTTCCATTCAACACCTTCCCTCATTCTAATATGATGATAACCGCTTTTCAAATCAATTTTTGAAAAAAAATTCGCTCCACTCAAGCAATCCATCAAGTCATCCATCCTCGGTAAAGGAAATCTATAGCTGATGGTGATCTTGTTTATCTCCCTTGAGTCTGTACACATTCTCCAACCACCATCCTTCTTTGGAATTAACACTGTTGGTACAAACCATGGACTCAAGCTTTCCTTGACTAACCCTTTGTCCATCAAATCCTGGACTTGTCTTTTAACTTTTTCATTCTCCTGTGGCGTCAATATGTACGCTTCTTTGTTTGGAAAACTCACTCCAGGTATAAGATCAATGTGATGACTTACCCTCCTAATGGGTGGCAATGAACAAGGTAATTTGTCCACTACTATGTCAGCAAATTTCTCCAGCAGTTCTTGAATTTCCTCAGGTAGATCATCTATCTTGGTACTGGTTAAGATGAGTCTAGGTTTTCTTACCACAACAAACTTCATGTCTTCATATTTCTTGACTTCCTCAAGAAGTTCCTTCCCACTCATGAGAAGTATAGTATTTCTGGCTTCTTCTTTCACCTTCCCATCTTTAATTGGTGGTAACATATGCATTCTACTATTCTTATCCAAGGTGTATGTGTTCTTTCTCCCATCATGAACAACGTTTCTGTCATATTTCCATGGTCTTCCCAAAAAATGATGACAGACATCCATGGGAATAACATCACACAGAATTTCATCATTGTAACCTCATATCCTAAATTCAACTAAACATTGTTTAGTGACATTTACCTGATGTCCCTTTTGTAACCATGAGACTTTGTATGGGCTCATATGCACAATCATCTCCAATTCTAGCTTCTCCACCATTTCTATGGATACTAGATTATTTGTGCTTCCACTGTCCACTATTACCTTGCATACCCTGTCCTTGGGCTTGCAAGCAGTTATGAACAAACTGTTTCTTTGGATTGGATATTCTTCCTCTTTCTCTGGCTTCAAGAGAATTTTCCACATAATTAGGGATCTTCTGCCTTCTACATATTCTACCTCAACATTTCTCTTATGCACTTCTGAAATGTGAGGTTCGCCTCCATCCCTTTTCCTATCGGGACATTCGAAAGATTTATTTCTGACCTTTCCACAAACAAAACATTTTATCTCACCTCCTCTGCCTCTTCCTCTTCCTCTTTCTCATAGAAAAGTGTTTCTATTGGCATATTGTCTCCCCTGTGAACTCCCTCCTCTTTCAGGGTGAGTATGAGTTTTCTTTTCTTCTTCTTTGGGATTCTGTACTCTATCTTGGGCCACTGCTTTGCCTCTTCTTTGGCTTCTACCTCGACCTCTTTGACCTTTCTTTGGAGCCAATTTTTATTCAGCCTTCAAAGCCATTTGATAATCATCTTCCACATTTCTGATGGTCATCATGCTCATCTCGTCTTGAATTTCATAACTCAGACCATTCATCTATCTGGCAACCTTCTCATCATCACTTTCTCAATGACCTGCTCTGATGTTTATCCTATAGAATTATTCAGTGTACTCCTTCACTTTCATTCTCTTCTGTCTCAAATTTTGCATTCTTTGAAACATATTAATCTGGTAGTCTCTCGGTATAAAATTGGATTTGATTTTTGTGACCATTCTATCCCAGATTTTGATTTTTTGCTATCCTTTGCAACGCCTATCAGCCTCCAGTTCATCCCACCATAGTTTTGCATGCCATTTAAGTCTAGTGACAACATGTTTGACCTTCTTATCTTCCTCGACATCCTCATAGTTGAAGTATTTATCCATAGCTCTAAACCAATATAGCAGCTCTTCAACATCTAAGTTTCCTTCATACATTGGGATGTCCATTTTTTCCCTGGCATCGATTCTTGCGAAAAATTTGAATAGACATTATTCTGCAACATCTTTGGCTACAAATTCTTCTTCAGTTCCAGCCTCATTCTTTCTTTCAACTTCACTGACATCTCCAACATCGACTATCCATCTTTGTGTTGTTTCCATAGCATCTAATCGAGCATGAAGTTCTCTCATTTCTCTTTCCATAGCTGGATCGGGTATTGGTCTGTCGTGAAGTCTTCTAGGCAACATTGTTCAAATAGGTTCCACGCAAAATTTGGATCACAACTTGCCTCCTGTCTTATTTTACCTACAAAAATGATTGTAGGCTCCAATACCACTCTAGTGCAACACCCGAACCTCAGCAGGTTCTGCACGACCTCCCGGTCTTAGAATCGTTCTTAATCTCCCTGAGAGTCTAATTGACTCTTTGATTTCCCCACAGGAAATAACTCACACTCACAAGTTTGTATCCACGGGTCCTTATTTGGATTTATTCCCATGCGAAGAAGCACTAAGAATCAACTCTCATCGACGTGATCATCGATATGACCATAGCCTTCACCCAAATGGAAAATTTGGGTTTCTCGACTTCGCGACCCCTAACGCGAGGTTTCCTGTTTTTTTAATGCCTGAAACCCCAAAACGATAATGGGTCCTCTGATTCCTCCCTTGACTCCACTTGATGTGACCTCTAACTAAAACCTAGGGCCCAATCTTTCGGCACCTTGGGATTTCTCTTATCGACGTTTTGCATTGCAGCAACTCCTTTCGCCGACTTCTAAAACCGCAACAACCCCCTATCACAGATAAACGGCTATAATATCACTGTGATCGGATGATCTTGGTTCTATTGGGACTTCACAAATCAGGATTTCATGAATGTTGACTCTGAGTCACAACCTCCTCCATTTCCCGAATGCTAAAACACAAAATTCAAGAGCAAGATCAATGGTTCTGGTTGATCTGAATCCAATGACCACTATTCCTCTTGAGATTCTAACACTGAACAAATCTCCGCATTATCTCCCTTACTAGTTAACTAGATCCAATGGCCCATAGTAGATCGACACTTCCCCTGGAAGTGTTTCCACCGTCGTTTATGTTTTCAACACTCCTTCGCCAAACAATCTGGCGTCAACCCTTTTGAACCTTCCCTCTTACGGGTGACCTCAACCTTCATCTCCCTTTGAACACTTCAAAGGTTCTATCCCTTCTGAGCTTCAATTCTCCCGAAAATGATGGACTCTAAGGAATCCCTGCATGCATACCTTGCGACATTTGCAAATAATGTTTAGTTATTTGACCCTTCGACTTTGTGCACTCCTTGCAACAACAGTCCTTCAATCCTCCCCCTAGATTGATAAATTCTAATACTTTAACCCTCCTTCACACACCTTGCACGACTCTGTGCCATCCTACACTTCCGCTGGTATGAGAACAACGATATCAATCCTGAGTTTCCTGAGATAAAACTCAGAACTTCGTCAATGCACACCTTGAGGACGTTCATAGCACTCCTTGCAGGAATTCCCAAGAAGAGAAACAATTGAAACTCATTCTTCCCTTCTCTCAGGATTCATACCTTTAACATGAAATCATACACAAAACACAACATTGAAACAAATGCATAAACATAGAATATAAGAAACTATATACATACCATTCAACATATGTAAATAGTAAGCATAATAACACCATAAAATTGAGTTAAAGATTTCATATATTAACTCAAGTTTTCCTATACATGGGTTCTCCTCTGTGTTCTTACTCTCTACATATCTACATATTACTCAACTGATCCAATGATACAAGCGAGAGTGTCTGTTACAAGTTTTTACTCTTACATCTCTAAGCTATCTAATCAAAATTAAAAGCTACCTACTTTTCATTCAATACAAATAAATGCCTTCATATTCGACAGAAGAGAGCAACGCACAAGATATGTTTACAATCTCCAAAACATAAATGTAAATATACCCCACTAGCTATTACATTAATGCTTCTTCATTTAAATTCAAAATGCTTTCAAAATGTGCGTTGGTTCATTTTTAGTTGTCCTTGCCCTTGTGCTTTCTTTGTTGGATGCTTACAATGCTCCTTCATCATTTTGTATTGTCTGTGATTGGTATTTTGTCTCTGTCATTGATATATTGTGATTGCATTACTTATTTAGATCTGATAAGTAGATGTGTAGAATAAATCTAAGCTGATAAGTGATATATGGATGATGTGTTGTTATTGTGTTAGATCCACTTGATATTCCCTTTGGTTGTAGACATCTCTGTCCTGCAACCCCCTCATAACTACTTCGGGTGAGACTTCATCTTCTTCGCAGGTGTTTCCGAAAGGGCCATTAGTTAGGTCTTGTTGGTGCGCTCTTAGAGCTGAACCCTGGGTCTGCCCTTGTTCCAAGAAGCACCAAAAACTAAGCAAAGTCAAAGAGACAAGTCATCAAACAACTTCCACCAAATCAGCACTAGAAATCCAAGTAGATCTACAATGTTCCTATATTTTTGTAATTAGAGATTCAGTTAGTTTTGATATTGCTCCAATATATCTTCATCATTTATGATAGGATCTTATGTACATAAATGTATAAATACTTCTCCTTTAGAAGTATTGAGGGTTGATTTCTGCATCCAAGAAAGCTATTGTGTATCATTCAAGAGGACCGACCAATAATAAAAAAGACTCTTTCATAGGATTCTCGTGTTAGACTGTTGGTGATGTGCTTCTCTCTTTGTTTATTTTTTTCACTCTCTGTCATCATTTTATGTGTTTCCAATTCTAATTATTCAAAGAAAGTTAAAGAACATAATTTATCTCAGTATACTCTGTTTCTGGTTTTTTAATGATTTTTATTTGTTTCAACTGCAATTAAGTAAAATAATTCTTAATTCCTCTTTTGCTTGGTGGAATTTCCTCACATTTCTTCCCATTCACCTCATCTAAATTTACCAAATCCAAACAATTTTACTACCCTACCATGCGAACAAACTTTATAAAAATTGAAACAGATTCTTATCTTAAAAGACATACCCCATATCCCAATGGTAATTTAAGCATTCAATCAGCCAAACATTTCAAGAAAACAAATGAATCCCAAACTGTCATAACTAGCCTAATATTCTAAATCCAAACAAATCTAAATCTCACAGAGAGATCCCTCTCTGAAGCTGGCAAGGATATATTCTAGCTTCCAAAGTGGTTTTGTAGTTACCTCTATCTTTTCTTTTACAACCTCTATAAATTACAAAGTGATAACATGCTGGGAGGTACTGGTGAAGTCTCGATGATTAGCAAGTGGGAATGAACAAGGAATGCAACACATTGACAGACTTCCTCAATTCTCCATCTTCAACGGTTCCGGTATTTTATTTTGTTTTTGTCATTTGTAAAGAGAGTGATTTGTAATTAGGATTAAGTTTGTTCACTACCATTTTATGTTGTAAACATAAATTTCATACATTAAGTTATCGCTATCAAATTAAAACAGAGCTCTTGGAATCTAAATTTATATGGATGCCTTCTAAACACTTGCATTTTTTAAGAAAGGATGATATTTTATTTCAAATTATGAATATGAATTTTGTTTTTAATCACCCCAGTTTTTAATTGCTTCTGAAATAAAAATGGTAGTTCGCTTCCCAATTAAATGTTAGGAAATAAATTTGTGTGCCTCTTGAAAGCTGCCAACTTAATTGCAATCTAGGAATTTCAAATTTATTCCTTTTTCTACCAATTGAACTTTCTGACCTTGATTATGATATTTAATTGTTCGCCATCATTTATTTGTAACCCAGAATTTAGAATTTTGTATGTTTTCTTTTAATCCATTGTCAATCCATAAATTTAGAATTCATGTAGTCATTGGAAAACATTTTTACACCACATGGGGACTTGATCTTAATAAAATCGATGCAATTATTGTTGTGTTGTAGAAACTAAAAATTCATAGGGTTGCTGCCAAGTTATTTGTATTCTAGAAAAAATTAGATTTATATGGGCACTATAAAATTTCCCTTCCAAATCAATTCACCACCTCTAAATTCGAATTTCTTATTCGTTGCTAGTTAAATTACAGACCCTATTTTTCTGATAACTGATTGTTCGTTGTCAATTATGGGTGAATCTGAAATATGGAATTTGTCATAGTCATTGCAAATTATTAGAAATTTCAAAAAAAATTATAGAGCTAATGTTCAAAAAATTACAATTGAAGTTGAAATTGTAGTTTCCCTGTAAAATTTATTTGCAATTTTGAATTTAGAAATGCATAGGGCCATTGTCAAGTTATTGCAGATATGAAAACATAGAATTTTGTATGGTCTTTTAAAATTATTTCTAAAATCCTAAATTTGAATGTCGTGTGGTATTTTAAAAGGTTTTTGTAGTTCCAAAAAATTGGAAATTAGTTGGTCGCTACAAACATATATATAATAGGAGAATTGATGTTGTTTTCTATCACTGATTATTTAGTTTGCGTGATGGGAACCAATTTTTTTGGGGTCGTTGTAAACTATTTTGTTAATCCTAAACTACATTTGGTTGGACACCATCAAGTCTCCCCACAATCCGATTATGGGATTGGTATGACCACTACCAATTTAAATTGTAGATCCAATTTTATAATTTGATATGGTCTCTACAAATGGTTAACATTTTGGTTAGAATAACAATGAGTTGGAGGGTCATCATGTAACCCAGGATTTAGAAGAAAATTATTTTATTTGCTTCCAAATCATATTGGATCTCCTGTAATTGAAAAAAATTAATATTGAATCGCTTCCAAATCTATTTGTAGCTCCTGTCATTAGAAAATTATTTGATTCATCGAAAAATCATATTGCAGCTCTTGTAATTGAAAAAACTATTGAATCACTGCCAAATCTATTTGTATCTCCTCTCATTACAATATTATTTGATTCGCTACCAAATCATATTGCAACTTCTGCAATTGAAAAAAAAAATTGAATTGTTGCCAAATCTATGTGTAGCTCCTATCATTAGAACATTATTTGATCCCCTGCCAAACCATATTGCAACTCCTGTAACTGAAAATAAAATAAAATTGAATCGCTGCCAAATCTATTTGTAGCTGATGTGATTAGAACATTATTGATTCACTGCCAAATCTATTTGTAGCATCTGAAATGAGAAAATTATTGATTCATTGCCAACTCAAATCACATCCACTATGTTTAAAATTATTAATCACTATATAATTTGGTCGCTGCAATTTGTGTTGTTTTTAATTTTCACTATTTGATCCACTATAAAATTTTCTAATCCATGTTGAAACCATTATGATTTATATGTGTTAAAACCATTACGATACTTAAGGAGATCAAGTAATCATGTCACATATACATCATGTTTTCTTTTATATATCAAAATCATGACTGAACTTGTACTAATTAAGACTTGTTGTTGACTCTTCGTGTTAGGATCTTTAATTAAATGAAATTGTGAATTTAACTTGAACATAATTGATTAATTTATGATAAGATTTTGAAGAGTGTAGTACCATCTTTCTAGAAAACTTATGAGTGGATTTTAAGTGGAAATTCTTGTTATGATTCTTGATAAGTGTTATAAACTGCCCTTTCTTAGTACACGAGGAATTTTCTTTAACGATTTTTAAATCGTAGTAGATTATACTATGTATTTAAAGAATTTATGAAGGGTATTGTTGTTGATTTAGTCACAAAATTTTGGAGTATGATTCTGGTTAAGGGAACTAGATATATCCTTGGTCTTTAGAACAATCGACAATCCTGAGACCTTAAATGGTCAAAATAAATTGGATGAATCCTGGACTTGAGCGTTGATTATGTGTCTTGGAGGTCCTAACCTTCTAGGTAGGTTGGGTGGGTAGACATCTTGTTATCGCTAGTGATGAAATTATTCTATTGGTTGTAAGTGATGATAATTTTTTATTGTTGTTGTGATGTGATGATTATGATAATAGAATGTGTATTATTGAAGTATGTTAATACTCTATAGTACTTGTCTTAATGTTAAAAAAAAAATTGCCTCTACTGTACTCACTTATTTGATGTTGTAACGGAGGGGCCAATACATATGGTATTAGAGTGGGTTCAACACTACGACATTGGATCGTTACACCTTATACATGGTGAAGCACATCGCCATGTTCAGAGTGGGTTCAACCCTATGACATTGGATCTCTAGTACAGTGCTAAAGAGAATTAAGGTAAAGGAAGTCGAGCAGGATGATTTCAGATACGTAGAAATGGCATCTGGTGCTAAAAAGAAGGTTGGAGGAAAGGTTAGAGACTATAACAATAACTTGGGATATTTTGTAATGAAGGCCAACCTATATGTCACAATCTTAGGATCTTATGACATAGTAATTGGTATGGACTGGTTGGAATCACATGATGACATAATTAATTGTAAGATGAAATAGTTAAGTTTGATAGACGATTTGGGACCGAGTAGAGTGATTGTAGGAAGGAATGAACCAGGGGGTGTCCTTGAGATTTATTTCTTCCCTACAGCTACAGAAGAATATGTGCAAGGGGTGCAAGATTTATGAAATATTAGCACTAAATGAAAAGGGAAAGGTGAAAGGATTGGAAAAACTTCCTGTAGTACAAGAGCTTGTCGACATGTTTGCAAAAGAGTTACAAGGTTTACTGCTCAAAAGAGAGTTGGAGTTTACGATAGAATTGAATCCTAGAACTGAAGCGATAGAAAGAACGCCATATCATATGTCAACGCATGAATTGCAGGAGTTGAAAATGCAATTGAAGGAATTGTTGGACTTGGGACATATACATCCAAGTGTGTCACCTTGGGGTGCACCCATTATTTTCATGAGAAAGAAGGATGGATCGTGGAGACTTTGTATTAACTATCGTCAATTGAAAAAAGTGACTATCAAGAACCAATATATGTTTCCAATAATAGATCATTTGTTTGACCAGATGAAGGGAGCAACAATGTTTTCGAAGATTGATTTGAGATCGGGATATCATCAATTACAGATAAGGGAAGAAGATATCCCTAATACCGCATTTAAGACAAGATTCAGACATTATGATTTTATAGTTTTATGATTTGGATTGATGAACACCCTAGGAGTATTCATGAGTTTGATGAATGAGGTCTTCTATGAATACTTGTGCTAGCATGAAACCCCCCCTATGGATACAGTAGGGTTCAGAATATAGGCAAATCAACAACCGCCTAAAACTCAACTACTTCTTTAAATATCCCAAACATTCCCAAAACTCATACAAGAAAAGCAAATATAGGAAGGATCGGGTAACTATACCTCTACTTTGCATCCAGTGATGATCCACTCACACTTGTAATATTTGTTGACTGCACGCCTCCTCCATTGGTTTTCCTTCATTCAAAGATAGACAAACAGAAAGCTAAAAGCATGTGATTCATATACAAATTAGGGTTAGATGTTAGAACATAAACCATTAAAAACATTCAATACACCATGATTTGGGACAGGAAAAGTACTTCTTTTATTGATAACTCAATGATTATGCCTTTTACAACTAAAGCTGGCTACTGTTCCATGAACCTAGTCCAGCCTCCTCTTCACCAAGATCCAAGTGCACCATTGTATGTCTTCTCCTATAAACCTTTGGATATCTTCTTGGGAAGTGAATGGGTTTTTGATGGAGGAATAAGGGATAATTGGGAAATGTAGAGGCAATTCTCACAAAAGGGCTACAATTACTTGGGGCAAGGAGGGGATGTGAAATGGGAAGAGTTTCGTTGTTCTTATGTCTAGATGTAAAATGAGACCCCAACACCTCCTTTATATGGGAAAATGATGGTTATTCGGTTGGGTGACGGGCTATAGGTGGTGGAATAGTTGGGAAGCTACTCAATAGCCTGTAATCTCAATGAATTCCTTGCAACTTTTGCAAGTATATGTAGATTGTAGTGGTGCAGAATGCATACGTATGCAGGTTGTAGTGGTGCAACAAGTGTATGTATGTGGGTAGTATTGGTGCAGTGCACATACATGTTCAAAAAATATTTTTTTTAGAAGAGAAACTCAAGGGTGGCTTGGAAAAAAATGCATGTAAGAGGGCTAAAGGCTAGGTATGCATGTGTAGATAAATTTAGGGTTATAACAAATGCCCCCTAATGTACGATGTTTGAAGAGAATCTAATGGCCGAAATACATTACAAAATCTTTTCCAATGTATGAATTGGGTGAGCCCAGGACTAGAGTTTGGGAGGTTCCATCTGCAAAATAACAATTGTCTCTCTGAGTCGGGCATACCCATGCTTGAGATGAAACAAATCATGGCTTCCAATCAAATACACTATAGATCCATGTCATATAAATATATAAAGTGTAGCCATGAGAAATACACAACATATCTATATCTCAAAATCAAAGATATACAAGTATAGTATCCATCTTCAAGAAGCCACTAACGCCTGATGGTTGAAGATGAGGACTTCAGTGATTGAGAAACAAATTAAAGATCTTAAAAAGTTGGGTAGGAGTGCAATGTGAGTGTATGACTTCACTACCTAGAGGTATTCGACGGATCGTCGAGAAAAAGACAAGAGGATCTCGATGATTAGGTAGAGAACTTCGTTGATTTTGAAACTTGATTGGACTTTCGGGATGCCCGAGTCATGAGGTCAAGTGAAAAAATGCAGAAAGGCCAAATCAGGTTGTGTGAAACTTCCCTTGGACAAAAGTATGAAATATTATTAGACTCCATATGCATGACATTAACATAAGTCCACGATGTAGGAGGCAACACAAACTGTCCATGTGTTTGGAAGAGTCACCAAACGGAGGAGGACACAACTCTGTGTAGTCACAACAACTTCCTAAGGTCATACTAGATCCCAATTCTTGATGAACAAACAAAAGGATGTGCTTTGTCTAAGGGAAACTCATTGTGCTGCCAAAAAAAAAATATTTTTTTCGTCCCCTCTTTTAGGGTTTTTTAATTTTTTTGTCTTTTTCAATTTTTTAAATAGCTTTGAAAAAGAATAAAACAATGTTGCGTTACAAAGGAGGAAAGAGTGTCACAAGCATGCTAGTTCTAGGAATAAGGAACACATTAATGCTCAGAGCAAGGTGACGTGCACGAAAAGGACACTCAGGGAAAATTCCTCCGTGGGTCAAGGTGCCAGGTTGCAAAGGCAAGGTGATACAAGGCTTGTGCATAAGGCATTCTTCAAAGGCTCAGTTGAGAGCAACATGGAGTCGACATTAGGCCAAATACGCAAAGATGAAAATGTGATTAGCAGGACACAATTAAACACGCTTCAATGTAATTTTTAGCAAGCCCAAAGAAGGTAAGATTTGTATTTTTTCATGTTTAGAGAGTCTAAAAACTGTAAAAGAAGACTCCAAGGGGTACCTTTTTTGGAAATAGTCTAGTTGGTTCAAAAAAGGGGTAAACTAGCACTAAAAATATGTCTATTCAAAACCATTTTAACGAGTGTGACAAAGACAAGATCACTCGGCAATATTTTCAATTTTAAGGAGTTTGAAAAGCGCTTAACTATGGACTCACAACCTTTTTCTAGATTTAGTCCCCTTAGATAAAAAAGGTATAAAATTTACTGAGGAGAACTCTCTCGACGAGGCGAATCTCCTGAGGTGTACCTTTTTCCTCTATAATCCACAGGCCGTAAAAAGGGGTAAATTCATGCTAGTAGATGTTCTTCTCTACCAATTTAACGAGTGTGAAGGAACAAGGTCACTCAACCATCTTTTCAATTTTACGAAGTCTGAAAAGAGCTTAACTATGGACTATGTGGACCCGAAAAGGCCCGAAAAGGGTGATAAACCAAAACCAAGGAGAATGTTTTTTTTTCGTAAATTTCGTCACCTAGGCCTGAAAAAGGGTTAAATTTATACCTGAGAATACTCTTCTAGCGAACCGAAGTTCCTAGTGTATACCTTTGTTCGAACAATTGACCATCCAGACTGAAAAAGGGGTAAACTATAGCTGAACAAATGTGCCTTCAATTTTTAGTTTGAAAGCATGAAGGAAAACAAGATTTCTTAACAATATTTCCATGTTTAGAGAGTCTGAAAAGGGCTTAAAGAAGACTCCATAAGTTACTTTTCTCAGCTAATCCAGAGAATATTGAAAAGCATAAATGTAGCCTCGTCGGATGTTGCTTTTGGATTTCAAAGAGAGCTTGAAAGACAACAAAGCCTGTTCATTTTTCGGAGTCTTGAGGGTGAGGCAAAGAGTGATGGTGAATCATACAAATGAGTCTCAAACTTGTAATCATGATAGGACTAACAAGGACTCCTGAGCCTAAAGTCATTACAGACAACATGGATGCCAAAAGAGAAACAATGATATATCTAGGGCATCCATGTAAAGGTAGGCTTTGCCACCTAATCACGACACTTATAAAAAAAAATGATGGTTTTGTGTCTAACTTCGGTGGGATGGATCCTATGGTAAAGTGGAAAAGACAACAAGATGAAGAAAGTGGAGGTGGAATCCTAACTTATATGCAGAAAGTTGGAAAAACTGAATTTTAACAAAGGACCTTTAAAAGTGACCCATATCCCCAAAATATTACCAAACCAAAAGGCAAAGTGCATCATAACGTCCAATAATAAACTCAAGAACCAAATTAAATGATTTACAAGCTAGAAAAAACAACAAGAGGGGTCAAAAAAGTGGCAAAAAGGGCCAAACAAATCTATAAATAGAAGCTGACAGGTCATTTTCACCATTGTAATTTGAAAATTAACCAAAAGGTAAAAAATACCCTTTGCTAAAGAAGTTGATTTTGGGAGCTTCAAAGGATGAAACGAACTTATGCTCAGACCAAGTAAGTACAAAATCATCCCTCCTTCCTTTCCATTCCTCTTTTATGTATTATTTTTTGTTTTTGGGGGGGCGCACCCTCCTAAAAAAAGGGCATCCCTACGTGTACGTGGGTTTTCCAAGGACAACCCGTGTATGTGCATAGGAAGAGAATAGTTTTCCAGCTTATATATGCAATTGTTTCCAAAATAACCCACGTACACCCTCAAAAGCATGGAAAAACTTAAAAATGCAAGAGCTAACTCCCCTTTGAACTGTCATGGAATAGGATGTATGTCCACTGGAGGGAGAGGGAAAATGAGGATATTGATGTCTTGGTCGATGAGGACCCTACTTCCATTTCCTTATTGAAACAATGTGGGTTGTGGAAGTTCTTCCAATGTCCATTTATGAGGGAACAACCCAGGTTACTGAACACCCTGGTGGATTAATAGCATCTGGATGCAGAGGTGTTCATGATAGAGGGGCATATGTTGACTCCAACGACTGAGGAAATATACTTCTTGACTGGCCTCTTGAGGAGAGGGGAACCAGTCAATCTGCATACTTTTCCCCTGGGTCCTTCAACATTGCAGGCTACATCGGGATGCATTGCGAGGCTGGCACTGAGAAAATAGGTTCTTAGGTGCCCATAAAAAAGATCACCAACTTATCATTGAAGGTGATCCTATTTCTTATTGGGTGGATCATTGTATCCATGGCCCTACATCAGGATTCTCGGGTGCAGATGTATTATGCAATGACGTTCCTATATGCACCTCTTTTTTACTAGATTACGACCATGCTCACTTGCATGAAGATGAAACTCAGAGAGTTCTGAGAGCATAGAAACGAAAACTTCAGGTTTGGCACCATTCTATGCTTTTTTTTCTTCAAGAGGGTGCCCAATCTAAGTCCTAGAGAGACGGTACGGGAGAATGTGGCCTCCTTCCCACCGGTATGTAGATGTGCAATACTGCTACCTCGAAAGGTGGGAGGAAGGACCATAGAGGCCTTTGATAATAAATTATTTGACTGGTGGGCATTACAGATTCCATCCATAGAGGAATACCCTTATGATGGAATCAACTTCTCTAGAGATCCAGGTATTCCCGTACTTCCCAGAGAGGAGCGAGGAGAGCTAGGTACATATTTTTTAAAGTTGTTTAATTTTTAGTTTCTTTTACATATATCATTTTTAATATGCATCAGAGTGTTGACATCTATGTATTTTTTATGTAAAAACATGGGACCAGTGCACCTGACCGAATTCTTGAGGACTCGGTGACATCCTCAACTAGAGCCGGGACCACTAGCAGTCGGTGGACCAACAACCATAGGGGGACCTCCATCTAGAGAGGTTGAGAGAGTTATGATGCAGGTGGAGAAGAACCTCACCATGCTCACTCACATAGTTCCTATGGTCGAGATCGAGGATCTCCCGCCATCCATGCAACCTCATGTAGTTGGGGTGCCACGGACTTGGGTCAAACTTTTTTGGCATCTAGCCAATGCCCCCATTCACTATGGCAAGGAAAATATGCCCCGAGATTAGAGAGGCTGGACTTATTATGTGCCGAGGGAAGTTTGTATATATATTTTTAGGGCATAGACCCCGTGATGTGTACCAGATATTATTTTTGAGGTGTTCGTGCCCACATATGTCCTCTGACAATTATATATATATATATATATATATATATATATATATGTCTTAGGGATCACATTTTTTACAAATGTATGTACATGTGTATGTGTGTTCTTCTTTTCATGTGTGTGCAACATGCCAATCTAATACTTGATTAGCTAGAGTATTTTTCATTTGATTTAATCTCCCAGTAACATGGATATACATAATGTAATCAAAGTAACGTTCTAATTTATGTACCCTAAGGAAACGTCGGTGTAAAGTAGGATCATATATGCGATAAAATCCATTTAACTGGGACACAACCAGTTGTGTAGCTAAGTATTCCCGAAGGTGAAAACTGTCATGCGACAAAGCATCACGAAGAAACTCTATCATTGCTCTTACTCGATGACATTGTTTATGGTGTCACCTAGATATATACCTTTGGAAGATAGAAACTGGCATTGAGGTGTGAGAATCACCCAAGATGTGGAAGAAAACCTCCGAGTGTGTTGGCTAGCACCATCCATGAAACCAAAGAACACCTTTGATTCACTTGACATCTGCCACATTGAAAAATATAACATAAATAACGACACCTCCATTAAACAAAAATGACAAAAAAATTGTATAAGAACTATACATATGTACAAGAAGTCACCCAAGTGAAAAACCTAAGAGTAATACTTCTTGAGGTAAAGCCCATTTCTAGGCTCTACCAAGGCATTTCCCTCAAAGTCAACCAAACAATAAGTGCCCTTCTTTAAGACCTCTTTCACGATGAAAGGTCTGAACCACATGGCTTTGAACTTGCCTGCCCCTAGGGGATCCTTGTCTTGGTCATAGACCAAGACAAGGTCACCTTCGAAGAAAATTTGAGGATGAACAAATCGATCATATTGACACTTGACTCATTGTTTGTGAGCCTCGTTGGCCAAGGCTGCATCACAACATTGGTCATCGAGCTACTCAAGATATAATAAGCGTTCGTCAAGCGGTGAAGTGTCTGGCATAAACTCTACTTCCAAATTTAAAGATGGTATCTGGCACTCAATAGGAAACACTTATTTCATCCCGTAAATGAGTTGAACAAGTGAGAAACCAGTGGAAGTATTTACAAATGTTTGGTAGGCCCATAATGCTGAGTACAACATCAAATGCCAATTTGAATTGGCATAATTGATCGTTCGCTAAAGAATAGTCTTAACGGACTTATTCACAGCTTCCACCTGACCATTCACTTGTGGGTACTAGGGTGATGAATTTTCTTGCCTCAACCCAAGCTCTTATGTTAACTCAAACATCATTTTGTTTTGAAAGTGACTTCCATGGTTAGTGAGAATCTCCTTTGGGATGTTGAACCTTTCTACTATCTAGTTAAAAATAAAGAGAGTTGATGTTTCTCCATCATTTTTTAACGTTGGCATAGCCTCGACCCACTTTGTGAAGTAGTCTACTTCTACGATGATATAATAATGCCCCCTGGATGAAACCAGGTGACATGTAGTAAAATCAATCCCCCACTTAGTGAAGGGACAAACAATGATCACAAGAAACATGGGAGCAGTATGTTCCCTCATCTTCGGAGAGAATATATGACACGTGTGGCACTTCTTGACCGACTCAACGCAATCTTTGATTAACGTATGCCAAAATTAACCAACTCGTAGAATCGTTTGGGCAGTTGCAAACCCATACATATGACCACCACATGCTCAAGTGTGGAATTCATTAAGAATGAGTTTTTCTTCCTCGTGTATAAGGCACCGATGAAGAATGAAATCTAGAACTCGACGATACAAAGTGTCATCAAGTATGAGATAGCTTTGTGCATGATGGTGAATTCATTGATGCTCGTCGCGGGAAGTAGAGGTAGGGCACTTCAAAGTCTGGAGATAGACTAGTATATCTCCATACCAGGGGTCCAAATATGCGATCAGAAAAAAATCTCCTTTAATAGGTGATTCTTCAGGCGTGTCATCACCAGATTCAACCGGAAGTTCCAAAATAAGTTCTAGAAAGACCAACAACTTTTTGGATTTCATAGAAACAAAATCCAATTCAAATTCTTGGAGGATTACAATACATCTACTGATATTACTACCAATCACCCGTCATGTCAACACATATTGAAATGGATTCACAACGACAATGATGGTGGTCTTGTGATGAAGAATATAATGATAGAACCATTGGACATCATGCACTTCTACCAATGCAACCTTCTCAACATGGGAATACTTGAGTTTCGTCCCAACCAGGCCTTGTCTCAGGTAATAAATCACATTATTCTTGAGAATATCATCCTCTTGAACCAATACCATGTCGATGGTTGACTCTGCAGTGGTCGAGTACATTAAGAAATATTTCTTATAATTGGGAGTCCATATAAGAGGAGCATACATAAGGGCACGTTTCAATGCTTCGAAAGAGAACTGAGCAGCTTTGTCCCAACAGAAAGGGACTCCATTTTTCAATAAACACATGAACTCTTTAGTGATCTCGACGTAGTTTATGAAAAAACGCCGAAGAAAGTTCACTTTCCTCTATAATCTTTGAAGATGGGGTATTGTGCACAGGGGAGGAAAATGAACTATTTCCTCAACCTTAAGAGGATCGACCATGATCACTGTTGTCGAAACTATGAAACCTAAAAGACAACCCAATGTCACGTAGAAATGACATTTTTTAGGATTCAAGCGAATCCGATAGTAGCAACATCGTTTGAAGATTAGTCAGAGGTGTGCAGGATAATCAAATCTCTTGCAAGATCATGATGATAAATCATCAAGATAAGCCTTGACTATATGTCTAAGGTAGTGGAAAGAAAAAGACATGGCCCACTGAAAAGTAGCTCCAACATTCTTCAGGCCAAAAGGCATCTTATGATAAGAAAATGTTCCCCAAGGACAGATAAAAGTTGTTTTATGCTGGTCTTCATGTTTGATTTGGATCTAGTTATATCCTAAAAAACCATCCATGAATGAAAATACCTCACATCCTACACATTCATAGACAATCAGATCGATGAATGGGGTGGGAAAATCATCCTTCGAACATGCCTTGTTCAAGTCATCGAATTCCATGCACACGCGAATTGTACCCTATTTTTTGTTAATCGGAATGGGGTTTGACACCCATTCCATGAACTGCACGGGCTAGATAAATCATGCTTTAAGAAGTTTCTCTACTTCAACCATAATAGTTTCCGCTTTCCAAGGATTCACCAGATGAAGCTTCTGTCAGACTGGCTTGGCGTCAGGATAAGTCGTTATCTCATGTTAGAGGATTCTTCGATCAATTCCTTTCATTTCCTTGTAATACCAAGAAAAAACGTCGCGAAATTATTTAAACAACTCCGTATAAATACGAATCTCTTCGGGGGAGCAGTCTGCTCGGACGAAAAAATTCTCCACGACATCAAGTTTCTGGAGATATCTATAGGGATCATTTCAGCAATACTCACCATATTACCCTAGGCCCAGAGTATGTGTGTAGCTAGAGGATTAATAGGACACGACCTATCTCTAGTCATAGTCAACACGAATTTGCCTACCTCTATTCTTGTTAACTCCGGGAGAAAGTAAGATCTGTGATAGAGATCATCCCAAGGTCTGTCCAGACTAGTCAATGCCTCAAGAATCACCTCATCTAATGACAAGACTAGGTCTAAATACTCTTTAGTGGCTAGAGAACCTTGAGCCCAAATAGGCTCGAGAACTGGATCTAACTCCTATGTAGGAGTCAGATATGGGTTGGTTGAAGCTTGTTGGACAATGTTGTGCACAAATTTTCCCATGGACAAGGGCATGGCCATGCGATAATGTCATGTCCCTTCAATTCAGGTCGATCGGGAAGGAAGAGTCCACAGATTGTGAAAGTAAGTCGTTTGGAACGACGACACTTGAAAACTTTCATCCCAAGTGTTATCACCCCTAAATTATGGGAATCAATTGATGACTTGGATATTATCTGTATCTAGTGTTTTTGTTGACAAATAATTTTTTAGTCTGCAAATAATTTGTAAAAGGAAAAGAAAAAGAAAAAGAAAAGAAAAGTAAAAGAGGGCATAAAATAATTGAAAAGAAAAGCCCCGTGCAATAATAGTAACTTGGCCATACCTTTCAAGCATGGCCAAGTTCTTTTAAATTTTAATGTTGATATATTAGTGAATAAATCTGACCAGACTGTCTAACCCTGGTCAGATAGCCCTTAGGTTAGATTAGTGAATAAATTTGACCAGACTGTCTAATCCTAGTCAGATAGCCCTTAGGTAGAGTAATTTCTTAACCCAACAGTCTAATCTTGGTTAATTGTCCTAGGAAGATAGGTTAGCATGTAGGTTAGCTACTTCATTTGCTTCACCACCCTCGAAACGAGATTGTATGGACGAACATCACCAAGTCCATCAATGAAATCTGGCCAATAATTCAAATCATGTTTGAACAAAATGAGTTGCTCCAGAGGAGAAAACAGGCCGTTGAGAAAATTAGAGTGGAGCTGGGAGACATGCCAGCACAAACAAATGAGATCATCAGGTTCCTGAATTCCAAGACCAGAGAGGAACTTGAAGAACTAAAAATAGAGGACATAACAGAGACTATACTTGAGGTAAAAAGGGTTTTAACCAAGAGAAGTCTAATGCCTCAGCTTGAGGAAAAGGTTCAAGTCATGGATCAAGGAGAACAAAAGTTCTTCAATAAGATTGATGCTTTCCAAAAGAAAGGCCTACTTGGTTTGAAGGTCATTAATGACAAACTAATGAAACTCCATGATTACAAGAAGAAATTGGCTAAAGTGTCTAAGGACAGTTCCAAGTTTGCAGGGATACAAGGGAGCATCACAGGCAAAGCCTTCATGGATGCCCTGCAGTTGGATATTAGTATCCAACACGGGATTCGATACATATTCCTCATTAAGCCTACATTCGCTAGGTATACAGACATGGATGAAGTGTATCAGAGATTACTTAAATTCACAGTGCCAAGTCATCTCAGATGGGAAGAACTTTGTGATCTACTAGATTAGCAGATGAGCTGTCATTATCCAGTCACCTGTCCAGTCAGAAGAGGTTGTGAAGGCACCTCGCCAATGGCCTACCCCAGAAATTCTGCATGCAGTTGTACTGAGTCATCAAACAGTTTTTGATTAGTTAAAGTAGTTAGACTAAAAATAGAATGAGCACGTCCTAATCAGTTATGACAAGAACGTTTGTAATTTGAATTATAAATACTTCAACTCTTGAAGTATTGAGGGTTGTTGATTCTCACACCCTGACGCTATCAAGCTATAACTATTTTTGAAGAGATCTTCCATTAATAAAGAGGAAGCAATTTTACAGGATTCTTGTGTGTATTCACTGGTGATGTTTTTCTCTTAGTCGAATGTTTTCCTTGCTTAGTGATCATAATGTTTTCTGAAACTAATCTTTCAAAGTAACGTATGTTGCAGGATTTATCTTAGATACCCTGTTTCTGACTTTAAAGGTTTTAATGTTTATCTTATAAGGTTTTCAATTAAGGAATTCTTAATTGCTTCTTTGTTGAATGATCTTTCTCATCTTTTCTTCCGTCCATCATTTAAATTATTAAAGATCCAGTGAGTATATTATCTCTCCCTGTTGAAGTTTTTCTTTTACGTTTATGGTTTGTATCTCACGTTTATTTTAAAACAGACCCCATAGCCCAATGGATGTGTAGACTGTCTCAACCAATTCAAAAACATTTTTACAACAAACCTACCTGTTTCTATACCTAGCCTAACATATGAAACTAAAAACAAAGATAAATCATATAGAGAGATCCCTCTCTGAAGCTGGAAGGGCTAGATTCCCAGCTTTAAAAGTGGTTGGATAAAGTTACCTTTGTAGATTCCCTCTGTATCAACCTCTAGGAAATTTACCAAGTGCTAACACCGAGGCTGCTCGGGGGTAGCCGATTTAAACTTGAAATTTCTTGAAGGAGGCAGGTAATCGAAAGTACCCATCAATGACGAGCACAAACCAACCCCTATGTTTCCAGTGTCGGGCTGAGGGTTATCAATCATCGGGACCGTGGATGCCCCCGATGAAGGGTCAGGATGGGAGAAGGACAATTGGTCAATGATCACGATTCAATCATCGTGTGGAAACAACAAGACCCAAAAAACTATGGCAACCACTACATGCATTACATAGGTCCAATTCCTTCTGAACAGAAGGTTGTAGTCGAGAGGCGCATCGACCACTTCAACTTCAATGCACATGGTATTCCCTCCTAACTACAAAGGGAAAGAAGGGATGATTCCATGTGGTCTGAGTAAATGAACATCAAAAGAAGTAATAAAAGTAGGCAACAGAGACAAGACGAGTTGGCCTATGGCCTTCCAATATGCCAATGACATCACTCAAGTCGAGGCACCCTCATCAACCATCATGCAAAAGATATTCTGAGTAAACGATTTCATGGTGTAAGACAATACTATCTGAAACACAACATGGTAAGGGAGATGAGGTTTAAAGTTGATCAGATAGAGAAAGATCAGTCCTAGATTACAAGTCTCTGGAGATCCCAAGGCAGATAATAGAGCCTTTCTCTGTGAAGGGTAGCTCTGGAGGACCTCCAAAGCTGACAAAACACAAGGGGTTTGTGCCAAATCCTCCACCAAAGAGTATTTTTGGGCGGCCCTTGCGTTCAGATTATGCGAAGATTTCTTGAACGCACCTTTGGGGATGTGTTTAATTGTTTCGCCTAACGTCTTCTCAATCTGGAGAGGAACATGTGGGTTTTTGGTTTCTTTATCATTTTTGGTAGATTTTGACATTCCATAATCCTATGCCTTGGTCTCTATACAAGTGTCACCTTTGATCATGTACACATTTGCGACCGAGGTAAATGCAGGGGGTCCTTGACTGCCCCAATCCACACTCAAAGAAGATGAGACCTGAGTCATATTTTTAACATGTGGAAATGGGTTCGTCCGCACAAAAGGTTTTTTTTGTGACAATAAATTCTTATCCTTCGCAAGTCAAGGGAATAGGTGATTCACATGGTCCTTCGTGAAAAGGTTGCATGGATAATTAGTCTTTCTCTTCTCTTTGTTTCCCATACCATCATTGTTTTTAGGATTCTTATCCCCTTTAACATTCTTGTTTCGTTGTTTTTTCTTTCCTTCAGGATGTTGTTTGACCTTTGGGTTTGTCGACTACACACTCTATACGTCGGACATTTGGGTAGGTGGAACAGTCGAATCGGAGGTCTGGGTGGTCGTTGTCTGCTGGATCGACAATTGTTGCAATTTATTTGACAACAGATTAGTGGACTTTGCTTATGTTGAACCAACTATACCATCGTCATGTAGTCCAGACTTTTTTTTGGCCTTGTCAAGGATGGACCGTGATGCATCTAGAAAAATATCATAGAGTAACCTAGAATGAGAGTATATCAGATCAAGTTGTTGCACTCTCATTATCGCCCCCTACTCTGAAAACACTCCCGACATTGTAACATCCTTAGATAAAACTGGCACCAAAGACTTCAGGAACCACTCCAGCAAGAAATCTGGTGGGACCTATACCTTAATCAAGCTCTTCCAATGCTTCCATTATTAGATGTAATCTGATATATGATAGGCCTTAGTTTTCTTAAAGTTGTCCAACGATTCGGTGTTGGCATAATATCTTATAGGTAGTTTGAAATGGTTTAGGAAGACAATCTCCAAGTTGCTAAAGTAAGAATATCTTGAGAGATCAAGCTCGATGTACCATTTCACAACACTCCCTATAAGAGTGCGTTGAAACATGAGAAACTGTACGGAGCCATTTCACAGCGAGTTTGACGATCACCGTAGGTGAAAAGTTTTCACGTGATCACCCGGGTCTTCACCATTCTTGCATTCGAATTTTGGAATATCCGAAGGAAACTTAGCTGACATGGGGGGCCAATGTGGATTATGACAAATCAGGCCGTTAAGCAACCTTGAAAATTCTAGCATATGTAACGTTTCTAGAAATGGTAGTTTGGGTTGGGCACTATGTACAAGAAAAAGGGGGTGTGGGGTTTGACTGGCACAAGGTTTCCAGGAAAAGTCAGTTTGTTGGCCACGGTTTTGGTAGACACCATGGACTTGACTAGCGTACGGAAACTGTGTTTGTTGGGATATCATCAGTTGATTCCTTTAATTGGACAACGAGGGTTGGACGGAGATTTTTCCCTGCATTGTGCTCGAAATATTCTGGAAGGGATTACCCCCAGCCAATCTAATCGTTATAGGTACTGAGCCTTGCTCAGGGTTCCATTGACCATGGAAATGGTTGCCTCTGATGGGAATTCCTTGCGAGGGAACTGATCTTTGATAAATATTCCAAATTCATTGTGAGGAGAAAACTCATGTACTTGCCCCCTATGTAGGAATATTACCCTGCAGAGAATTATGTTGTCCAAAACCAGGGTTTCCCCCGGTTGAGATGACAACCAAAGAAAAAGTGTTATTACCAAATGCATTAAACAAAGAGGATGACATGGATCCCATCGACGTAGTGTAAGACGAAGGTCCTAAACTTGCTTCTCCAAAAAATATGTAGTTAACACTCGTCCCAATGGGTTAGTAGAAAGCACCATCGAGCAAGGGGGACAGAGGAGGTATATGACCCCCACCATAAGGGATAGTATTAAAGGGGACTGAATTTCCCCCAGTAGACCCTTGAAAAGGAGTGTCTGAGCTCCCTTCCCCTAAACCCATGGTCTCTAGGGTGGAGTAGGTAAGGACGAAGTTTGAATCAAAGTCGAGCATTCCATATGAAAATGGAGGGCCTGTTGCACTCTGCGTGAATAGAGTAGTGGTCGCTACCATTGAAGGTATCATATCATTGCCCGAGGTATAGGGGGTCGAGACTACTATGGTCCGAACCGACGAAGGTGGGTCAGGAGGCAAAATACCCCCTATGGTAGTAGCCTAAATGGGAGTATGAGGACTCCTGGATGAAGTAGAATCATTTTATTCCATAGCTTCTTGTAAGATTATCTTACGCTCGTAAGGTGTCACCTTCAGAGGGACAACTTGTATCAATATTGGCGTTGACAAGTTAGTGATTGGAGGGTTGACTGGCCTGAGAGATTTCGCTCCATGGTCAGAAACAATAGGTTCCTCCAGATTTGAGTAATCACCTCTAACAACTGGCTCAGGCATAGTTTCCTGCAGCTTGGTAGCTTCAAATGACCCTTTTTTGTCAAGTCTTAGCCATAATGGTGGAGCTGGTGGATCTAATGCAACCGACCATAGGCCCTGAAGCCTTCACGGTCGACGGAGCTCTTGATCTTCCACCTTGTGAAAATATCAATGACACATTAATGCTTTAACTAACGTTTAAAACTAACCACACACTAGAAAAAATCCTATAAGCTAAACCAAGAAAACCACTATCTAGTTGGAAGGACAGTTATGCTAGCTAACACTAGAGCAACTTACCGGTGCTAGTGAAAATTGAACATGGAAGGACCCTTTGGGTATAATTTGCAAAGTATGACTTGAAATCTTCCCTAGGTACGATGGTATATCCCCGTAGTCACCTGTGTAAGTCCCTAGAATAAAGGCAACTAAGTTACCAGCTCGCAAACAGTCACCAGGCGGGTACAGTCGACAGTCGGGTGGACCGCAATGAGTAGGATAACAAGTCTAAAACCTATGGAAGGTATCGAAATAAAGTGGTTCGGAAGACAACTAAGGATCTTGAATGGATTCAAGGTCCATGAAGATCTGTAGGAAAATGCAAGCGATAGTATCCCACGACAGATCCTCAATATGCGTTCCCCACTACATTTAGTCCATCTTTGGAGGGGTTATCTCTATTTCCTTTCCTCACATGACCTCATGTTTATCCCTTGTGTTAGAGGGGGTTCAAAAATAAATTTCACGTCACTAGAATTTTACAATCCCTAGCTCTGACTCCAATGTTTTTTTGAAAGCCTTGAAGAGTTTCCTCTCCAACCTGATTCAAGGCTCTAACCCTAAACTAGTTGATTGACCCTACAAACAAAAATTCTAATTAATTTTAAATCTAGCGTTCCTTTTAATTGGTTTGTTTTAACTCAAAGGATATGGCGTTGAAACCAGTGATGTTTAATGAGAGACGAAAACAGGATAAATAAATGAAACTCTAAAAGAAAAATTACTTTTAGTGAAAAATAAATATTTACAACTAGCTCCTTGTAACCAACTTTTTCATAAATAACTTTTTTAAGATATTTAAAAGAATACCTAAAATGAAATTTCACTCGACTATGAGATACTTAAGTTATAATAAATCAGTAAAGAACTTAAAAAATGAACTATTTTTCCTATCAAGTAAAATAACTAACTCCAACTACTTTACCAAACTCAGAAAGAAAAATCTTTTTCTTTTTTGAAAATGCTTCAAACAGGAAAAAACTTGAAATAAATATTTTTCTCTTTTGTTTATAAAAAATGAGAAGGATAAAAATAACTACAAGATTAGACTGAAACAGACCTATGACCTATTGTGGATTGCAGGGAGTCACTAAATATACAAAAGCGGCCAATCAAACATTCCAAGACTCACTTAAAACCCTTTCAGAAGTAAACAAAAGAAACTTCAAAAAGAACAAGAAAATTGAAATTTAACCCAAGCTATGACTGTAAAAATAGAGACATTGAAATATGTCAAGAAACCTTGAGAAGTAAAACCTCAAACATGAAATAGGTTGGCTACCTCTTTTTCAAAAACAATTTCTTAAACTAGGTACGCTATTGTTGTTTCAGCAGCCTGCGTATGTACACGGGTTGTTTACTAGACGGGGTGTGTATGTACACGAGCTAACCCATTGTAGGGCGCATACACCTCTACACTTCCTAAAAAAGGAATAAAACATAATGACTAATAGGGAAGGGAGAACTAGTATGGCACCAAAAGGTGACAAGACCCCTTAAAAAACTCAACAGACTCAAAAAGAAACTCGAAAGGTAAAAAACCAATCAAACATCCAAAAACAAACTCCCCTAAAACCCTGGAGGCTTCCCTAGTATGGTCACCACTTCTGCTAGAAGGAAAAACCCCCCTATGACTACACTAGGGTTCAGAATGTAGGCAGATCAACAACCGTCTAAAATTCAACTACTTCTCTAACTATTCAAAAAATGCCCAAAACTCATACAAGAAAATAAAAGATAAGAAGGATCAGGTAACTATACGTCTACTCTGCGTCTGGTGATGATCCTCTCGCACTTGTAATATTTGTTGACTGCACACCTCCTCCCAAGGATGGACTGCATTCAAAGACAGAAAAACAAAAAGCTACAAGCATGAAATTCATATACAAATTAGGGTTATATGTTAGAACATAATCCATTAAACGAATTCGATACACCATGATTTGGGACAATAAAAGTACTTCTTTTATTGATAACTCAATGATTATACCTTTTACAACCAAAGCCAACAACTGCTTCATGAACTTGGTTCAGGCTCCTCTTCACCAAGCTCCAAGTGCACCACTAAATGGCTTCTCCTCTTGACCTTCAGATCTCTTCTTGGGAACTGAATGGGTTTTGAATGGAGGAAGAAGTGCTAATTGGGAAATGTAGAGGTAGTTCTCACAAAAGCGTTGCAATTACTTGGGGCAAGGAGGGGATGTGAAATGGGAAGAGTTTCACTATTATTATGTCTAGATGTAAAATGAGACCCCAACACCTCCTTTTATATGGGAAAAGAATGGTTATTTGGTTGGGTGACAGGCTATAGGTGGTGGATTAGTTTGGAAACTACCTAATAGCCCGTAATATCAACGAATTTCTTTCAACTTTTTATTGTTTACAACTTTTGCAAGTATATGCGGGATGTAGTGGTGAAGCATGTGAACGTGTGTGGGGTGTAGTGGTGCAGAAAGTGTATGCACGTGGAAAATATTGGTGCAGGGTGCGTACATATTCAAAAAATGGATTTTTTAGAAGAGCAACTCAGTGATGGCTTGGAAAAAAATGCAAGTAAGAGGGCCAAAGGATAGGTATGCATGTGTATATAAATTTAGGGTTATAACAAATTGAATAAGTTTGTTGAAGTCTCTATTGATGACATAGTAATTTATTCTCAGATGAAAGAAGTGCATGATGAACATTTAATATTAGTCCTATAATGTCTATGAGAAAACAAATTGTACGAGAGGATATAGAAATGTTCTTTTTACCAATCGAAGATTCATTATTTGGGACATATCATATATGGTGAAGGTATTGTTGTGGATCCAGTGAAATTAGAGGCTATTACGGAATGGCCAGCACTGACCAAAGTACAACAAGTACATAGCTTTATGGTTTTAGTGGGACATTACTAACGATTCGTCAAAGGTTTTTAGAAGATAGAAAATCCGATCATGGAGTTGTAAAAGAGAAACAAGAAGTGTGTTTGGACAAAGAAATGAGCGGAAGAATTTCAAAATCTTAAGGAGTTGTTGAATACAACACCAATACTGAAAGTCCCCGACATGGACGAGGAATTATTGGTATGCACATGCATATCCAAGGACGTTTTAGGTGAATTTTTGATGCAAGATGGTCGAGTAATCACTTACATTTCAGGGAAATTGAGAATGCATGAAGAGAACTACGCAACGCATGACTTGGAATTATTAGCAATTGTATATACCTTGAGAGTTTGGAGACATTATCTAATTGGACAAAAATTAGAATTAAACACATATCATTGTGTATTGCAACATATATTTACGTAGAATGAATTTAACATGCGATAGATTCATTGGTCAAAATTACTTAGAGAATACGAATTTGAGATTAATTACATTAAAGGAATGGTGAACACAGTGGCATATGCATTGAGTCGGAGACCACGCATATTCTCGGTAATACCTCTTAAGATGAATCTTCGAGAAAAGATTCTAACTTTACATATTGACGATGACTCATATAAAGAAGTTAAGGATAATATTGGACGAAATACCATGATGGTACCGAAGTTTGAAGGTTATTCTTTAGACAAAGATGGATTTTCGATAGTTAACAGAATAATTTACATACCACCTAACAATGAATTAAGAATTTTGTCGATCTTGAGGGAAGCTCATATAATAGTGTACATGTCTCATTCAAGATTCATGAAGATGAAGACATACCTTAATCCTTTATTCTTCTGGAAGGTAATGAAAGCATAAATAGTTGGTTATGTGGCGATATGTCTAGAATGTCAGCAAATGAAGGATGAACATAGACATCCAGTAGGATTGTTACAACCACACACTATTCCTGAATTGAAATGAGAAGTCATTTGGATGGAATTCGTTTTTGGATTTTCACTGATGGTAAGGAGAAACGACTTGATTTTTGTGGTAGTTGACACTCTGATGAAGAGTGTACACTTTATTCAAGTGCGTACGATGTATCAGGCACCACATGTAGCCAATTTTTTTGCTAACGAGATTGTGAGGTTACATGGAGTACCCAGAAGGATCATATCCAATCGGGGATCGATGTTTACAAGACGATTTTGGACTATTTTATAAGAGGATTTTGGAACAAAACTGAACTTTAGTACAACATATCATCCAGAGACATATTGAAAAAGAGAAAGAATGAACCAGATTTTGGAGGATATGTTGCGTATGCATGTAATGGACCAACATAAACATTGGGAATATTTCTTGCCACTAGTAGAGTTTGCATACAACAATAACTATCAGAGTACCATTAAGATGGCACCATTTGAGTTTCTTTATGGGTGACCGTGTTAGACGTTGTCGAGTTGGGATTGACTTGAAGATAGGGTCCTGGTAAGATAAGAAGTGATTCAAGAAATGGAATAATAGATGCAATCGATAAGATAGAAGATTAAATAAGAACAATATCGGAAGAAGAGTTATGTCGATGCGCATCGTGTTGACCACAATTATGAAGTTGGCGACAGAGTTTTCTTGCACGTGAAACCGCACAAGAGTTCAATTAAGTTTGGAAAGGGTTCCAAACTCTCTCCTAGGTTTGTGGGACCCTTCGAGGTTGTGGAAAAGAAAGGACCCATGGATTATCAACTAGCCTTTCTTGATTCTTTGAGGCATATGAACAATGTATTTCATGTATCTATATTGAGACAATATATTAGTGATCCTTCACATGTTATTGACATGAGTTCTTTTCACGTGTCAGACGAGGGTGCTCTCATGGTGGACCCAATCCGCATTCTGTACCATTGCATTCGACAACTACGATGTCAAATATTCGATCAGGTCAAGATCTAGTGGGATACCTATAGTCCACACTGAACTACCTGGGAGGACGCATATGAGATGCATCAACAATTTCCTTACTTTTTTGATAGATTATACATATATCTCTATGTCAGATACTTTTATTTACTTGCATTTATATACTGTACAAATTTTAGGATGAAGTTTAAAACAAGAGGGGGTGTATGTAACATCCCTCTCTATTGAGCATACTTTTATTGACATATTATTTGAGTACACTTGCGTGCAAGTGATCTGGTTATGATATATTATTATTTAGTTTCGATTATGTGTTACATATGATGATGATGTTGTGTTTTGACTTATTGTTGCACTGATGTATACATATTGGTAGATGTTATTGATGAATTTTCCTGAGTGTGCAAGGAACATGATAGGTTATGGATGTTAATGGCATCGATGGACTTCCTTGGACTCTGGATTGAGTCAGGGAGTGGATTGTATTTGTTTGATTATTTCATTCTATGAACATATGATAGATGATTTATTTGGGTATGATTATGTATATATATTATTGATACTATTTTTGTTAGTGGATGTAATCTTGACGATGCTTGCTAATCTAACTCACATAAGGAGTAGAGGGACCATGTTGTAATATTCCATATATAAAATTGTAAGAAGAACATAAATAATTAGATAGAAATGGCAGATAAACAATGATATAACCAAGAGAACACCACAATAATACCCAAAATAATACCCAGAAATATAACTTTGATGAATGAGAGCAATGTTCGCTTGCTTCTTTGAGGGAGAAACCTCCAGTAGAGAAGAGCTCTATTACAATAATATCCAAGACAAAACTTCTCATACCCTCTATTCCTATTTATACTAAATCTATCTATCCAAAAGAACAATATAGAGGAATATCCTTCTAGAAGAGAAAGATTCTATTAGGTCTTCTTACATTTGATTTATTCCTCTTGATTGCTAGCCCTTATTAATATTGACCTTTATTACATGGAAATATATTATTCTACCCACTTGAGGGGTTAGGTAGGTTAGGTCCATAACATTCCCTCCCCCTTAGAATTAACCTTGTCCTCAAGGCTTGAGACGAGGAAATTGTTGCAGAATGTTAGAGGGCTCTCAGGTGGCATCTAGTGGAGTTGTATCTTTCCACTGAATTAACACTTCCTTGATGGTACACTGATGAATATGATGTTCTCTCTATTCCAAAAATGCTTGTGGCTACAACCAGATGGATCCTTCTTCATCCAACTTGGGAAATTTGGTTTGAGTTTGGCACTTAGTTCCAATAACCTTCTTTAAGAAAGAGACATGAAAAACATGATGGAGCTTGGAATGATTGGGTAAATATCACTGATAGGCCACCTATCCAATGCGCTTTAGAACTGTATAAGGACCATAAAATTTGGGTGCCAGTTTCTAACATTGTTCAACCTTGAGTGAAGTTTTCTTATAAGGTTGCAGCCGAAGAAATACTTGGTCTCCTTTAGCAAATTTCCATTCTGAGCTACCTTGATCGGCGTGTTGCTTCATGTGATTCTGAACCATGAACAAATTCTCTTTTAGGGTATGAAGAATAGCCTCGTGAATTGTAAGAGTTTGGTCAACTGCCTAGACCTTCGATACACATGGCATGTAGGAGAGAATTGAAGGTGCCTTTCAGCCATATACTGCTTCAAAAGGAGTCATGTGAGTATTTGTATGGTAAGAAGTGTTTTACCACCATTCATCTAATTTTGACCATTGAGCCTATTGATTTTGACTTTCAGACGAAAAACACCTCAAATAAGTCTCCAAACACTTATGACGAATTTAGTTTTACCATTAGTCTCAGGATGATAGGTGGTGTTGAGATGCAATTGGGTGCCCAGGAGTTCAAATAGTTCTTGCCAAAAGTTGGTGGTGAAAGTTGGATCTTGATCAGAAACAATAGAATGAGGCATGCCATGAAGCTTGAAGATATGATCCATGAAAATTTGAGCCATAGTTGATGCAGTAAATGGGTGTTGAAGAGCACAAAAATGATCATACTTGGAAAGACAATCCACAACCACCATGATGATGGGATTATTTACTAATTTAAGTAATCCCACAATAAAATCTATAGAGATGTCCCTCCAAACAATGGGTGGAATAAAAAGCGGTTGGAGTGTGCCAGGAGGTTTGATGGTTTTTCATTTGTTGCATTGACAAACATCAAATTCTGCTACAAAAGTGGGAACTTCCTTTTTCATACCATCCCCAAAAAAGAACGTTTGACCCGGTCATAGGTTTTGGAAACCCTTGAATGCCTAGCTATGGGAGTAGAATGAAGCTCATAAAGCACCATGGATTTAATTTGTGACTGTTTACTTAAATAAAAACGGCCTTTTTAGTGAAGTTCATCGTTGTGCCAAGAGTACCCTAGGGAATCTAGAGAGTTGGCTTTCAATTGTTGGATCATATGTAATAATTTAGGATCATGTAGCCATTCTTGGTGCACATCTTGGAGCCAATCTGGTACAATGAAGGAGAGGGAAAAAGGGATCCTTCATCTTCATATTTTCAAGAAAGAGTGTCAGCAACCACATTTTCTTTTCCTTTCTTGTAAATGATCTCATAATCATAACCAAAGAGATTAGTTACCCATTTTTGTTTGTCTGGGGAGGAAGGTCATTGCTCCAGAAAATACTTGAGGCTTTGATGACCTGTCTTAATTTGGAAGCATTTCCTTAGGAGATAAGGGTGCCATAGATCCACTACATGAAGAATAACCAACATTTCCTTTTCATAGATTGATTGGCCCAAATGGCGTTCGGACAATTGTTCGCTAGTAAAGGCCAAAAGTCTACCTTCTTACATAAGGATAGCTCCAATTCCTCTGTCTGATGCATCGCATTCTAGGATAAAGGGTTTTGTGAAATCAAGAAGGGCCAAGACTGGAGTAGTACACATAGCTACATTCAAATCCTAAAAATACTGATCTCTTGCGAGAGTCCAAGTGAAAGAATTTGTTTTAAGGACAGTAGTGAGAGGGGCTGCAATCTTCCCATAATTATGAACAAACTTTTGATAATAGTCAGTTAAACCCAAAAAAACATGCAAGATTTTGTTAGTATTGGGGCGATTCCAATCCTTCATTGCTTCAATCTTTTTAGGATCCACCTGAACACCAACCTTTCCAACAATATGACCCAAGTACTCTACTTCGGAGGCTCCAAAGGCACATTTAGAGCATTTGAGGAAAATTTGGTTCTACGAGAGTATATGGAGAATTTGATCCACATGGGAAAGATGAGATTGCCAAGTTTTACTATAGATGAGAATATCATCAAAGAAAAATAAGACAAAATGACAGAGAAAAGGACAAAAGACATGATTCCTGAGGCTTTGGAAGGTGGAGGGGGAATTACACAGGACAAAGGGCATGACCAAAAACTCATAGTGACCCTTGTGAGTTTGAAAGGAAATATTGGGTATGTCATCTTCTTGCATACATATCTGGTTGTAGCTAGAACACAGATCAAGTTTAGTGATGTACTGAGCACCAGTCAACTCATCCAAGAGATCATCAATGATAAGAATGGGGAACTTTTCCTTGATGGTGAGCTTATTGAGGGAATGAAATTCAGGACACATGCGTCAAGTACCTTCTTTCTTAAGTACCATGACCATAGGGGAAGAATAATGGCTGGTACTGGGGCGGATAACACCCGCTTGGAGCAATTCCTACACTATTTTCTCAATTTCATTCTTTTGGGAAAATGGGTGATGATAACGGAGAACATTGGGAGGAAGAATTCTAGGAACAAGGGGAATGGAGTTCTCATGAAAACCACGAGAAGGAGGAAGTCCCTGAGGGGTGGAAAAAATAGCTTGATGTTTGGAAAGGATAGCTTGAAGGTCAGGATGCACAGAGGGTGTCTCAACGACTTGAATAGAATGGAGTTGAGCAATGATACCGGAGTGGCCTTTCTTGAGGATATTTTCCATATGATGGGAAATAATGATCTTAGGAGAACCAGATGTGATACTTTGGAATTGATACCTTTTTCCTTCCTGTTGGAATGGCATGGTTAATTCCTTAAAATCCATAAGAATGGGACCCAAATTGCGTAACCATTCAACACCTAGCACAATGTCACAACCTCCCATGTCAATGGAAAACATATGATATTTTAGCTGGTAATGTCCAATTTGAAGACGAACATTTTCACAACACCCACCACATTTCATGGACCCACCATTCGCTATCATGATTTGAAAATTATTGACAACACGAATATAGAAATTGGTTTCTTGGGAAATGCGTCGATGAATAAAATTGTGGGTGCTACCACGGTCAACAAGGATGATGACCTTCATGTGCTTAATGTAGCCAATGCGATTGAGAGTTTTTGGGGCTGAGAAGCCAATGAGGGCATGCAAGGAAATAAGTGGGTCAACTTCAGGTGAGTCAAAAGGATCCTGGGTGGCATCGGGAAGGGAGAGTTATTCAACAAGGGGAACTGTCACATCCTCTTCAGGAACATCTTCAGAAATGTCCATAAATAGTTTTTGTTCCTTAAACTTGCTCCTCGGAAAATATTTTTCATCAGAATTATAGAAAATACCCTTCAGTTGGTGTTCAACAATTTCAACCCTAGTTAGTTTTAGGACCTTGAGGGGAGTGATAGGGGGTTAGGATTAGTGGGTCGAGGGCGAGGAACAAAAAGGGGTTTTTTTATTCTGGGAAAAAACAACTTGTTGGGCCTCTTTAGCACTTTGAGTAGCTTCCAACCAAGTTGGAGGGTGGGCCATGAGAACCTGGGATCATATCTCATCCTTGAGACCACTAATAAATAATTCATGGAAGAACGCATATGACATGCCCTCTATTCAAAAGGCCAAATGCTCAAAAGCAGTGATGAAGTCTTTCATTTTTCTTGACTTTTCCAACTTGGTCAAACGACCGAGATAGTGGGTATCAATACCAAAGTGGGCATAGAGCTCAAAAACAAACTAGGTCCAGGAAATATACCCTTGGCATGCATTTTTTCACCATTGCCACCATTTCCAACATTTAGGATCTAGATAAAGGACAACATATTGAAGTTTTGCCATCTCGTCAGTAATACCATGTAGAGAAAAATAATTCTCCATTTGAGTGACCCAACCTGTAGGATCAGAGCCATCAAATTTGTTGACCTCTACATGGGGAAGACAAGGTGCAAGATGAAATGAGTTGGGGTGAAAATGCGGAGACTGACAGGAATCAACAACATAGGGTTGGTATGATGAGGATGGACCCATAGGGAGGTTCAACAATTGATTGAAAGTAGATTGGAGGGAGGTCAATTAGGTTGTGAGGTTGGATTCCATGTTGTTAAATTTGGGCTCTAATTTTTCAATTATGGAATGGGTAGAATCCATCTTAGATGTGAGATGTGAGATGGAGACATGGGCTTGATTGGAAGTTTGGAGTTCTTGGTTGCTAGTGGTGGCCATTTGGAGAGGGGAAGTGTGGGTAAGGAAAATATTGGGTGGGTGGGACGACAAAACAAAGGAATTAGAGCTGATAGGTACCACGACGATCAGTGCTTGAAGGGAAATATAATGGAATAGGTGGAAAATAAGGGAAACTAGGAAGGGGTCAGGTCCACTGAAACAAAAAGGATTAAAAAGGAAGGGTATGAACGTGATCAGGGAGAAAAGAGGAATCCAATAGAATAGGTCCAAATTCTTAACGAAATGCCCAAATTCTTCGGCCTGAGGAATACTACAGTGATGAAATGCCCAAATGCTTAATAGGAAGAAATGTGTAGTAATTTCGCAACCAGAATGAAGAAGAGACTACAACACGACAATTGATATTGTTGGTTCTATTTATGTTTCCTTCCCAAGGGATTGGGTATTCAAGGTTTCTATAGACAAGGGTTTTCCCTATGTTATATCTCTCTGATATACATGTGGGTTCCAATAGTAGTACTTGGCCCAATATCTCAGGGAACCAACTAAGGAGGATAGATTGTACCTTTAGTCGTACTACCTAACTAGCATGTACTAGAGAGTATATTCCTGAGTGTTGTTCTCGGAGTAACTATATCAGTCAGGCGACCGATCCATTTATCTATGGAGGGCTTCAAGAGATCTAGGTCGATTCATATACAGGTGTTGTCTAATGCGCTACCACTCGAAGGGGTAACAACAAGGGTTACAAGGGTGGCCAATAGATGTGTGCTTAAGTAACACTTGTATTTATTTTGTGTATGAATCCCCTATCACGGGTTTATGTGCCTAACGATAGATCTATGTAGCTTAAAGACGTCGGAATAAATCTCTACACTTACAAAAAAAAATAACCCATAATTTTCTACTGAGGAAGGTGCTTTGATACCACTTGTAATATTCCAGATATAAAATAGTGTGCAGAAAAAAATAATTGTCTAGAAATGGCAGATAAACAATGATATAACCAGAAAACACCAAAATAATACCAGAATAACACTAGAAGGAGCACTTTGATGACTGAGAGCAATGTTCACTTGCGTCTTAGATGGGGAAACCTTCAACATAGCAGATCTCTAATATAATAATATCCAAGACAAAACTTCTCATACCCTCTATTCCTATTGATACAAAATCTATCTATCCAAAAGAACAATCTAGTGGAAGATCCTTCTAGAAGAAGAAGCTTCTATTAGGTTTTCTTACATTTGACTTATTCCTCCTTATTGCTAGGCCTTATTAATATTTACCTTTATTACATGGAAATATATTATTCTACCCACTTGAGGGTTTAGGTAGGTTAGGTCCCTAGCACATGCAAAAAAACCAGACATTGATGGAGAGGTGTGGAAGTGTCCCTGTCATAGCCTACTAGCACTCCCACGATGGCTCTAATGGTAGGTTAACGGTTACCTAGTTCAAGATGTGCAATATGTCGTGAGGGTAGACTGAGATAGTCGTTCATGAATATTTCTAAAGAGCATACAATAAGGTGGAGTACTTAATCCTTAGAATCCCTTAGTCTCTCACAAGTTCGACCAAGTGGAGTATTGACTCCAAGGGGAAAACAAACTTCCAAAACCAGTCAAAGGAAAGTGACACCCTTGGAGCATGGAGGTGTGTCTTGAAGGGCACATCCTGTAATTTAAAACTTGAGTCAATAAATCTAGGTGGCCTAGAACACATTGAATTGATTAGACCTTGTCAGATTAAAATAATTAATTGAACAATCAATTTATTAATCATAAATCCCAATAAAATTGTAAGCATAATTCTAAGACTAAGCCTAAGTCTAAGTTTAATTAGGGGACTAAATTAAAATATTAAATAAATTAAAAGAATAGAGATAAATCAATTTAAGGAAAAAGTGAGAAAAATCTAAAGATTGGATGCAATACATATGTGTGCATGAAAATATTAAAAGGGATTTTTAAAATAGAAGGAAATAAAATATGAGAGAATAGGTGTACACATAGAATGGTATCTAGAGTCAAGCTACCACTAGTTTAACTAGAAAAAAAATCATATTCCAAATCTAACTAATATCTAGTTAGGAGACACTCATTAAATGAGAATTTGGGGAATAAAGGGACAACTAAGAGAGAAAATAGAAACACATTGGGGAATGCGAGGGAATTTGAATTTTTAAATAAAATAAAAATGGTAATTACTTGTGAAACTTGGGAAGAGTGTGACAAGTGTGTGGGTGAATAATCCTAATTTAATTAATTGTGCATGTGGACATGTGTCAGTGAGGAAATGTCTACAAAGAAAATGGTGTAGAAGGGAAATGGATCACACTTTTTCTTGGTAAAGTTATGTTTCCAAAATGGTTTTGATTGTATTTTACTTGTGAGAGTTGGGATACCAAGCTTGTAGAAAGAGTGAAAGCTATACCTTGCGAGGCAAGCCTTGGAACTATTGTTTGTTGGTTTCTTGTGTGTGGTCCCTTTGTGGCTCGGGGGGCTAAGGGGAAAGAAGAGTACCCCTAGAATTTGCTGGGAGGTATCGATGAAGTCTCAGTGATTAGCAAATGGGAACAAAGAAGGAATGCAAGGCATGGACGAACTTCTTCAATTCTCCATCTTCAATGGTTATGATATTTTATTTTGACTTTAAAATTTGTAAAGAGAGTGTTTTGTAATTAGGATTAAGTTTGTTCATTTCCATTTTATGTTATAAACAAAAATTTCAGACATTAAGTTATCGCTGTCAAATTAAAATACAACTCTTGGAATTTGAATTTATATGGATGCCTTCCAGACACTTGCATTTCTGAAGAAACAATTATATTTTATTTCAAATTGTGAATATGAATTTGTTTTTAATCACCCCAGTTTTTAATTGCTTGTGAAATAAAAATGGTAGTTCGTTGCCCAATTAAATGACATGAACGAAATTTTTGTGCCTCTTGAAAGATGCCAACTTAATTGCAACCTAGGAATTTTGAATTTCCTCCTTTTGATACCAATTGAACTTTTTGTCCCCGATTCTGATATTTAATTGTTCGTTGTCATTTATTTGTAAATCTTGAGTTTAGAATTTCATATGTTTTCTTTTAATCTATTATCAATCCAGGAATTTAGAATTTGTGTAGTCATTGGAAAATTTTGTTAAACCACATGAAGATTTGATCTTAATAAAATTGTTGCAATTGTTGTTGTTCTCTGGAACCTAAAACTTCATCGGGTCGCTGAAAAGTTCTTTGTAATCTAGAAAAAATTAGATTTATATGGGCACTGCAAAATTCACCTTCCAAATTAAATCACCACCTCTAAATTCAAATTTCTTATTCATTGTCAATTAAATTACAGACCTTGTTTTTCTTATAACTAATTGCTCATTGTCAATTATGGGTGAATCTGGAATTTATAATTCATCATAGTCATTGCAAATAATTAGCAATTTCTGTAAACAAAAAAATTATATAGTTATTGTTAAATAAATTACAATTGAAGTTGAAATTGTAGTTTCGTTCTAATATTTATTTGCAATTCTAAATTTAGAAATGCACAAGGTCATTGTCAATTTATTGCAGATCTGAAAACATAGAATTTTGTATGGTCTTTTAAAATTATTTCTCAATTCCAAAATTTGAATGTCGTGTGGTATTTTAAAATGTTTTTGCCATTCCAAAAATTTGGAAATTAGTTGGTCATTGCAAAAATATATATAATAGGAGAATTGATGTTGTTTTTTTATCGTTGATTATTTAGTTTGCATGATGGGAACTAAAATTTTTGGGGTCACTGTAAAATATTTTGCTAATCGTAAACTACATTTGGTTGGACGCCATCAACTCTCCCCACAATATGATTCTTGGATTGGTATGACCACTACCAATTTAAAGTGTAGATCCGAATTTATAATTTGATATGGTCATTGCAATTGGTTAACATTTTGGTTCGAATTGCAATGAGTTGGAGAGTCATCATGTAACCAAAGATTTAGAACAAAATTATTTGATTTGTTGCCAAAATATATTGCAGCTCCTTTAATTGAAAAAACAAAAAAATTGAATTGCAGCCAAAAATGTTTGAAGCTCATGTCATTAGAACATTATTTGTTTCATTGCCAAATCATATTGCAACTCCTGTAATTGAAAAAGATATTGAATCATTGTCAAATCTATTTTTAGCTCTTGTCATTAGAACATTATTTGATTTGATGACAAATCATATTGAAACTCCTATAATTGAAAAAAAAATATTGGATCGCTGCCAAATCTATTTCTAGCTCCTGTCATTAGAACATTATTTGATTCACTGCCAAATCATATTGCAGCTCCTGTAATTGAAAAAAATAAAAAAAATTGAATTGTTGCCAAATCTATTTGTAGCTCATGTCATTAGAACATTATTGATTCACTTCCAAGTCTACTTGCAGCTTCTGAAATGATAAATTTAATGATTTGGTGCCAACTCAAATCACAACCACTATGTTGAAAATTATTAATCACTGTATAAATTTTCTAATCTGTGTTGAAACCATTACGATTGCTATGTGTTGAAACCATTACGAGACTTAAGGAGATCAAGTAATCATGTCAATTATACATCGTGTTTGCTTTTATATATCAGAATCATGACTCAACATGCATCGATTAAGACTTGTTGTTGACTCTTGGTGTTAGGGTCTTGAATTAAATGAAATTGTGAGTTTAACTTGAATGAAATTGATTATTTTCCGATAGGATTTTGAAAAGTGTAGTACCTTCTGTCTAGAAAAGTTATGAGTGGAGTTTAAGTGGAAATTATTGTTATGATTATTGATAAGTGTTATAAATTTTTATTTCTTAGTACACGAGAAATTTTCTTTAATTAGTGTTAAATCGTAGTATATTATACTCTATATTTAAAGAATTTATGAAGGGTATTGTTGTTGATTTAGTCACGAAATTTCAAAGTATGATTGTGGTTAAGGGAACTAGATATCTCCTTGTTATTTAAAACAGTCGCTAGTCCTGAGACCTTAAATGGTCAAAATCAATCAGATGAATCATAGATTTGAGCGTTGATTATGTGTCTTGAAGGTCCTAACCTTGTAGGTAGGTTGGACGGGTAGACATCTTGTTATTGCTAGCGATGACATTATTCTATTGGTTGTAAGTGATGATAAATTTTGATTGTTCCTGTGCTATGATGATTATGATAATATAATGTGTATTATTGAAGTATTGTCATACCATGTAGTAGTTTTTGTAATGTTAAAAAAAATAAAATTACCTCTATTTTACTCACTTATTTGATGTCGTAATGGAGGGGTCGTTACAAAAGAATGATTTCCAATCGCGTGTCCATGAAATGTGGGGTGCGTTGTGAAAATGTGTGTGTCCAAATTGGTCAGTATCACATGAAATATCATATGCTTTCTATTGACATGAGTAGTTCTGACATTGTGTTGGGTACCAAATGGCTAAGGACTTTGGGCCCCATTCTAATGGATTTTAAGGAATTAACCATGTAATTCAACCAGGAGGGCCAACATTATAATTTCCAAGGAATCACAACAGGTTCCCCTGACATCATCAGTTCCCATCACATGGAAAATATCCATAAAAAAAGGTCATTAAGAAATTATTGCACAAATCCATTCCATTCACACCACTGAGACACCCTCTGTGCCTCCTGACCTCCAATCCATCCTCTCCAAACATCAAGGTATTTTTTCCACTCTATAGGGACTTCCTCCTTCCCATGGTATTCATCATTCCATTCCCATCATCTCCGAAAACCTTCCTACCAATGTTCGTCCCTATCATCATCTCTTTGCACATAAAAATGAAATTCAGAAAATTGTTCAAGAATTGCTTATCACAGTCATTATCCTTCCTAATATTATTCCCTTTTCTTCTCCCGTGTTCATGGTACTTAATAAATAAGGCTCTTGGCACATGTGTCCTAACTTTCACTCCCTCAACAAACTCACCATCAAGGACAAATTTCCCATTCATGTCATTAATGATCTCTTGGATGAATTAAGTGGTGCCCAGTTCTTTACTAAACTTGATCTTCATTTTGGATACCACCAGATACATATGAAATAGGATGACATACCTAGGACTACATTTTTCACTCCTGAGGGTCACTATGAGTTATTGGCCATGCCCTTGGATTGTGCAATGCTCCCTCTACTTTCCAAAGCCTCATGAATCATGTCTTTTGTCCTTTTCTCCATCATTTCATCTTAGTTTTCTTTGATGATATTTTGATCTATATTAAAACCTGGACAACCCATATTTCTCATGTGGATCAAGTTCTTCATCTACTCTCTCAACACCAATGTTTCCTCAAACAATATAAATGTTCTTTTGGAGTCTCATAAGTCAAGTTCTTGGGTCATATTTTTGGAAAGGTAGGTGTTAGGGTGGATCTTAAGAATATAGAAGCTATGCAGAATTGGCCTCACCCGAAGACTCTCGAAATATTGCATGGTTTTATGGACTTAACATCATATTATCACAAGTTTGTTAAGAATTATGGAAAGATTGTGACGCCTCTCACTTCTCTCCTTAAAAAGAATTATTTCACTTGGACTCTCACAGTTGATCAGGCCCTTCAAGACTTGAAAGTGGCTATGTGAACCACTCAAGTTCTATCCCTTCCGGACTTCACAAAGACCTTTTTCCTGGAATTTGATACTTTCAGAAGAGGCATTGGATCAGTCCTTATGTAATATGGTTGTTTTTTGGCCTCTACCAGCAAAACACTGTCAAAGCAACATTTGGGCCAATCAATCTATGAAAATGAAATTTTGGCTATTGTGCATGCAGTGGACCTCTGACGCCCTTATTTATTAGGGGAATTATTCCAAATTAAGACAGATCATCAGAGCCTCAAGTATTTTCTAGAGCAACATCCTTCATCCCTAGAGAAATAAAAATGGGTGACTAAGCTCTTTGGATATGATTATCAAAATTTGGTTGCTGACACTCTTTCAAGAAAATATGAAGATGAAGGGTCCAATTTTTCCCTCTCCTTCATTGTACCAGATTGGCTCCAAGATGTTCTCCAAGAATGGCTACAATATCGCAAAATTTTGCATCTAATCAACAATTGTAAGCCAATCGTCCAATCTTATCAGGGTACTCTTGGTACAATGATGAGCTTTTCTACAAAGGTTGTATGTATTTAAGTAAACAGTCACAACTTAAATAAATAGTGCTTTATGTGCTTCATGTTGCACCCATAGTTGGGCAGTCAAGGTTTACCAAAACATATGACTGGGTCAAACATTATCAAACAATACATTATCAAATTGGGATAGTATGAAACAATACATTCACACTTTTGTGGCAGAATGTGATGTTTCTCAACACAACAAGGGAGAAACAATCAAAGCTCATGACACACTAATACCACTTCTGATTCCACCTTCTATTTGGAGGGATATCTCTATGGATTTCATTGTTTACTTACTTAAATAGGGAAATCAGTCACTCATCATGGTGGTAGTTGATCATCCTTCCAAGTATACTCATTTTTATTCTCTTCAACACCAATGTATTGCGTCCATGGTGGCTCAACTTTTCATGGATCATGTCCTCAAGATTCATGGCATGCCTCATTTTATTTTTTCTGATCGAGATCCCACTTTCAAAAACAAATTTTGGCAAGAAATGTTCAAGCTACAGGGAACCCAATTGCATCTCAGCATCAAATATCATCCCTAGATTGATGGTCAGAGTGAAGTGGTCAATAAGTGTTTGTAAACATATTTGAGGTGTTGTTCATCTAAAAGACAAAAGCAATGGGCTCAATGGTTACCACTAGTTGAATGGTGGTACAACACTTCTTACCATACAATTACTCGCATGACTCCTTTTGAAGAATTTTATGGATAAAATATACTTTTAGTTCTCTCATACATTCCCAGTGTCTCAAAGGTCCAAGTGGTTGACCAAACTCTTACAGTTTGTTAGGATATTCTTTTTACCCTCAAAGAAAATTTGGTCATGGATCAAAATCACATGAAGCAACAAGCAGATCAAGGTCTCTTTGAACGTCAATTTGTTGAAGGAGACCAGGTGTTTCTTAGACTGGAATGTTATAAACATACTTCAATTAAGGACGAATATTTCCAGAAATTGTTACCCAAATTTTATGGCCCTTATACATTTCTCAAGCACATGGGATATGTGGCCTATCAGTTACCTTTTCCTAGTCATTCTAAGATCCATCATGTTTTTCATGTCTCCTACTTAAATAAGGTGATTGGAATTAAGTTCCAAACTCAAACCAACCTTCTAGAGTTGGATGAAGAAGAATCCATTTGGTTCCAGCCACAAGCAGTCTTGGACCAATGTGAGCGTCGTCTCCGTTAGTGCACAATCAAGGAAGTGTTAGTAAAGTGGAAAGATACAACTCCAGTAGATTCCACCTGGGAGAAAGCTACCATTCTGCATCAATTTCCTCATCTCAAAACATGAGGACAAGGTTGTTTTTTAATGGGGAGGGAATTTTAGGGACCTAACCTCCCTAACCCCTCACGTATGTATAATAATATATTTTCCATGTAATAAAGGCAAATATTAATAAGGCCTGGTAATAAGGAAGAATAAGTTAAATGTAAGAAGACCTAATAGAAGATTAAGCTTCTATAAGATCTTCCTCTATATTTTTCTTTTGGTAGATATATTTATTATAAATATGAGTCGAGGGTATGAGAAGTTTTTTCTTGAGAATTATTGTAATAGAGAATTACTTTTCTAGAGGTTTCCGCCTCAAAGAGGCAAGTGAACATTGTTTCCTATCAATAAAGGTATTATTATGGTGTTGTTTTTTCATATATTGTGTTGTTCCGCCATTATTCTCTGCAATATTTTTTTTTCCGGCTATTATAATAGATTTTATACCTTACAAGGTCCCCACCTAGTAATTATTATATATTAACCTTTATCATTATTTGTTTAATAAAGTTTTCCTTCTTAACTAAAATTTGTTAGTCTCAAGTGATACTTAATTCATTTTTGAATTACATAGATCCAAATCCTCTTGTTCACAACATGGTTTTACTTAAGGTGGCAAGAAGGACAAAAAATAATAGATATTTGAAATGCTTCAGAAGGTCATTTATGTTGGCATATTTACAAATAGAAGGCAGAATATGCTTGTTTTTCATTGATGGAAAGATCAACACGATGAGATTATATGTGGTTTCCGATGATAGCAAGATCAGTAGCGTAGCGATAATGGCATGGCAAGAACAAAAGTGTAAGCTCAGGAGGAGGATCAACAATGATCATTGGATCACCCATCCCAAATTCCCGATGTCCATCAGATCTGAATTCAAATAGGAGGAGCACACAAAAGAGGAGATCAAATCTCAGACATTGAATCTGAGCACCGAGGACCAACAACCATCGGATCCTGTATAACCACAAAGAGGATAAGGCTGATCCATCCTCCAAATCCATGAAATGTGAAATCACGATGATATCTAAATCGTAGGATCTAGAGGACATGTGGCGAAAGATAATCATTTCACTAACTAGAAGGTAAAAGGAAGGAAGTTCTCTAACCCCTCGAACTCACGATATGTGAAGTTGCGAAATGACCTGAGCCATAGGATCCAGAGGACACGTGGAGAAAGATCATCATTTCATTGACTAAAAGGTCAAAGGAAGGAGGTGCTTTAATCCCTCGAACTCACGATATGTGAGGTCGTGAAATGATCATGGGCATTAGAGCCAAAGGACACATGGTGAGCGATTGGCATTTCGCTGACTTTCACATTGGAGGAGTCAAAGGAATATGACATAGGAACTCACAACATGTGAAGTCATGAAATGATCTGGACTGTCAGATCACCAAAGTTCTAGATCGTTGATCTGACAAGCAAAGTGCTTGAATGTTTGGCCAGTGGTCATAGCTAAGGTCATATCATCAAAGCATGGAGGGAGGAGATAACATGCTGCTAAGATCCATTTCGAAGTTTCGCAATTCAGGATTTATGAGGAAACTCATAGCAGGAAATCACGAAACGCGAAATCACGACATGATCAAAGTCATCCATCAAAGGGAGAGTCTTGAACCATTGATCCAATATGGAGTATTTCAGATATCATGACTTGGGAGAGTCAAGACACCTCTTCATAGGATTCCCGAAATTGTGAGTCATGAAGCATCTTCTGAATAAGGGCTTGGTTATAGCTCATAGTCATATGAGAGGAAGGAGCTATACCAGCTAAGCTCCATTTTGGAGATTGCAACATGGGAGAGTTGAGATGTCCCACCACAATATTTCCAAAATGCGAAATCGTGAAATCACTTTCTCTTTAGCATGTGGTCACAGCCAATGGGCATATGGGATAAATGTGAGACCCTACGGATGCAATCCAATGGTGCAGGTTATTTGGAAATCTGATCGAAGGGCTACTGTTTCACTTAACGGTTAATTGTTCAGTTACGATTCAGTTAGCAAAATTGAATTATAGTTTTTAGACATTTGGCAATTCAGTTGTTGAGGCATTTTCCTTGGATATTTAAGGTGTAACTGAATCGATGGGAGATCATAAGAGTGATATGCAGTGAATGTGTGAGGTTGGTTTTTCTCACTGAAAAATGATTTGAACTAGGAGAAAGAAAAATTGCAATACACATAGTGTGAGATCAAACTCAGAGATGAGAAACAAAAGCTGAACAGAACAAAAAAGGTGAAGAGAGAAGAATGAACACATACCAAAGATATTGAGAGGAACATAGACAGAACAGGTAGAAAGAGACAACAAGTCAAGTCAAGTATGAACAGAGCAGAAGAATAGTGAAGCAAAGAAGAAGTGCAGAACATAGAAGAAGTGGTAAGAATTGATATATCTGTATTGTTTGTTATTCAATCATTTATTTAGAAAATATGGAGGTAGGGTGGTTCTAGGGAGGACTATAGTCCTATGTTATTCAAGTTGGTTCTTGAATACTGGAAGTTGAAGCTTTCATCTAGTTGTGGCTAGAAAACAGGGTGGCAGGGTGGTTCTTGGGAAAACACAAAGTTTTATGTATGCAAGTTGGTGCTTGTATAAGTGGAAGTAGGTACTTCCATCCAGTTGGTGTTGTAACACTCATGGAGTTGGTCCTTCCTTCTAGTGGGTGCTAGAGAAATCAGGGATTCGGTGCTTCCTTCAAGTGGGTGCTAGAGAAATCAAAGGGTTGGTGCTCTCAACAAGTTGAATCTTGTGAAACATAGGTAGTATCCTCACATTGAGTTGGTGCTCAAAGATAGATGATGTATAGAACTTAAAAGACTGTCTATCATTCGAATAAGAAGAGGTTTTCTCCCTTTATGGGTTTCCCTGTGAAAATATCTCTCTGTGTATATCTTTTGTTTGACTAGTGTTCATTATTTATGTTGTTCATATCTTGTATAATATTGATGGTCATTTGGAAGTGATTAAAAATTCTTTGAATAGTCATAAATTGTTTAAGCACAGTAACAACTGATTCACCCCCCCCCCCCTCTCAGTTGTCTTAGTAATTTCGACAATTGGTATCAGAGCAGGTTCCTTTTTTTTAAAGGTAGATATGTAAGATTAAACATGGCAATTCATGAAGGGACTTCAGCCAATAAACCTCCTCTGTTTGATGGAACAATTTTTTCCTTCTGGAAGGTTAGAATGAGAACATACATAATGGCCTTAGGTGTTGATGATTAGAAACTGAATATATAAAGCCTGTTGTGCTAGCTTCTAAAGATGATAAGTTAGAATTTAGTTTGAATGAAAGGAAATGAATTCTATCTTGAATGGACTTGCTGAAATTGAGTTTGTAAAGGTGATGCATATTGAATCTGCCAAAGTAATGTGGGATAAACTTATTAGCAGTTATGAAGGAAACGAGAAAGTAAAAGATGCCAAACTTCAAACATATAGACTGAAATTTGAAAAACTATAGATGAATGAAGATGAAACAGTTAGCAAGTACTTTTTAAAAGTTGAAGAACTTGTGAATGCCATGAAGGGTCTTGGTGAGAAGATTGAAGAATCATTTTTAGTTCAGAAGATTTTAAGATCTCTTCTTGATAAATTTAATCCAAAAGTCTCTGCAATAGAAGAACTAAATGATCTTAAAACTATGTCCATTAATCAACTCCTAGGAACTCTAACTGCATATGAAATGAGAATTAGCAAATACAAATCCATTACTAGAAAATCATCTTTTAAAGCAGACAAGCATACTTATTCAGAACTAGATGATATTGAGGCAAAATTTGTGAGAATGTTAAAGAAAGGATCAGGAAAATACCAAGGGAAGCTACCCTTCAAATTCTTTAACTGTGGAAAAATAGGTTATTTTGCATCTAAGTGTCCTCACAAGAAAAAGGACCAAAAGGACCAGAACTCTAATGATGAAAAGAAATACAAATTTAATAAATATAGTAAAAATAAAATTTTGTGTGCAAACAATGATGACTCCTCGAAAAACATAGATAGTGATTCATCCTGTGAAGACAAAGTGAATGATTTTATGATTATGTCTATGGGAGATATTGATGATAAACACATAGGAGGCGACATGGATGATGAAGAATATGTGGTGGATATGGAAGGTGAATTAATCAGTTCTTTGGAAGAAATTGACAGACTTGGATTTAAGAAGAGAAAACAAAAACATTTGTTGATGCAGTTTGAAATGATTGGTAAAATTCTTGATGAAGACTTTGCCTTACTAAAAGTGGAGTTAGAAGAGGCAAAGAAAATAGAGGACATTTTGAAACAATAGTTATCAGAGAAGAAAGAGAGATGTGAAGCCTTGGAAGAAGAGATAGTAAAAACCATAAAAGAAATGGAGAAGTTTAAGGCATTATATCACCAAAATCTGTCAAGTATTAAAGCATCAGAAGGATTAACCTCCAGTAAAAATCTGAAAAGGAATCCAAATTTGAAAGTTGGCTTGGGATATGAAGAAGGATCAAGTAGTGATCATCCAAGTAATACAAAATCCATCAAGTTTTTTAAATCTACAATCATTGACAACAACCACTCTGCAGAAATAAAGAAAGAAATTCAGCCACCAAGAAGGAATGAAAGAAAAATTACTGGAACCAAATCTATAGATCAAAGAAATTATCAGCATGAAAGAAATTGACCCACTCAAAGAAGACATTCTTTTTCTAGGTACAAAGGATGTTTCTATGCATATTTTTTTGTTTCTGTTCTAACTTTTGTCACAAAGCTATAACTTGTTCTTTAAGATTTAGATATGAGCAATCAAGATACTCAAGGAATAATTATCTGCCACAACAAAGATCGAGAAAATCAAGAAACAAACAACCACAGACTATAAATCATGTGATGGATGGGAAAAGGACGCAGGTGAAACATAACAATAATTATGAGCATAACAATTGTTATGATTTGTTATTCAGTGAACCAGAATGTTACATCTTCCATAATTATGGACACAAAGCCGTAGATTGTCGATTAAGGAATTATAAGCTAGATTTGAATCCCACTGTTGAAAATTTCAAGGTTTGGAAGAAGAAAGAAGATGACAAGTGTGGATTAGTGTTATCAGCCCAAAGACAAGAGAATCCCTGGTATATTGATAATGGATGTTCCAAACATATGACTGGAGACAAAAGTAAGTTTCTAACTCTAAGTAGAAAGCAAATCATGCAATGTAACTTTTGGAAATGATGCACCAAGAAAAATAAAAGGTAAAGGAATGGTAAGTCTGAGTAATGGAAAAGGAAAAGCTCAAGATGTGTTGTTTGTAGATGGTATGAAACATAATATTCTTAGTGTCATTCAATCCTATGACCGAGGATGTGAATGTGTTTTTACTTCTAAAGATTGTAGAATAAAATCTGTGAATTCAGGACAATTGATTGCAAAAGGCATAAGAACAGAAAATGATGTCTATGTGTTAAAAGAAGAAAAAGAAGAATTCCACTTAAGAAAGTATGATGAAAGTTGGATATGGCATAAGAGACTTGGGAACATAAATTTTGATCATATAATCAATCTTAGAAATAGTGGGGCAGTAAAAGATCTTCCAAATATATCAAAGACATATGATTCTGTTTGTAAACCTTGCCAAATAGGAAATCTTACTCGGACATAGTTCAAATCTAAAAAAATTCCCTCAACAGAAAAACCTCTCCAATTAGTACATATGGATTTATGTGGACCATCAAGTAAAGAACGTACAAAAAAAAAAAACTATTTTATGTTGATTATTGATGATTATTCTAGACTAACATGGGTTTCATTTTTGAAGGAAAAATCTTAAGCATTTGAAAAATTCAAAGTGTTTAAGGCTCTTACTAAGAATCAAACAGGAAAAAGAATGAAGGTAGTAAGGTTTGATAGAGCAGGAGAGTTCAATTCATGGAACTTCAAAGAGTTATGTGATAAACATGGAACCAAATGAGAATACACTATTCCAAGTACTCCACAACAAAATGGACTAGTTGAGAGGCAGAATAGATCAGTTCAACAGATGGAAAGATCAATGATGAATGAAAGGAATATTGCTTAGACATATTGGGTGGAAGAAATCCATACATCTGGTCATATCCTTAAAAAATATTATCTCAGACCACACAATGAAAACACTCCTTATGAACTATGGTTTGAAAGACCTGCTTCAATAAAGCATTTTAAAGTCTTTGGGTGTAAATGTTAAATCAAGAATAATGATGAAAATATTGGCAAAAATGATGACAGGGTTGATGAAGGTATATTATTAGGTTATTCTAAAAACAATAAAGGATACAGATGTAATAATAAGAGGTTTCATAAATTGGTTTAATGTATGGACATAAAAGTTGATGAAGAAACCCCAGTACATAATGTAAGCAGTATTGAACCAAGCACAAAAGATATAGTTGAAGTTGAAGATGAACAGGTCCAAGGATCGGAAAGAGAAGAATCTGAATCAGATGAAGACACAAATACTCAGGCTGACACAAATCAATAGAAAGAAACAAAACCACCTCTGATAATTGCCAGAAAGAATTATCCTGAAAATCAGATAATTGGAGATATAAATAAAGGAGTTCAAACAAGAAGGAAATTGACTAAAGACTCAGAAAAATCTCAGGTTTCTTTTCTATCTATGACTGAACCTAAAATTTTTTATGAAGCCAGCAAGCATGATGACTGGATTAGAGCTATGAATGAAGATCTTGATTAGATTGAGAAGAACAATACTTGGGAGCTTGTTCCTAGACTTGAAGATAAGAATGCAATAGGTTCCAAATGGGTGTTCAAGAATAAAATGAATGAAAAAGGACAATTTGTTAGGAATAAAGCCAGATTGGTCTGTAAAGGGTATGCACAAGTTGAAGAACGTGATTTTGATGAAACCTTTGTACCAATAGCAAGATTGGAAGCCATCAGAATGTTTCTTGAATATTCATGCCATAAGAACTTTAAAGTGTATCGTATGGATGTTAAGTCAGCATTTCTTAATGGAGATCTAGAGGAAGAAGTATATATGGAGCAACCTGAAGGATTCTCATTGACAGATCATCATGATTATGTCTGCAAGCTGAAGAAGGATTTGTATGGACTGAAACAAGCACCACAAGCTTGGTATTATAGACTGGAAAAAATTTACAAGACAAAGGGTTCAAGAAAGGTATTGTTGACAACAATCTCTACATTAAGTTTGAAGGTGATGATTTACTAGTTGTTTTGGTTTATGTAGATGACATTATTTTTGGTTGTACTAATGATTCCTCTATCTAGTGGTTTGCTAACTCTATGAAAACAAAGTTTGAGATGTCCATGATAGGAGAACTGTCATACTTTCTTGGTTTACAAGTAAATCAGAGTTCTGTAGGAATTTTTATCACTCAAGAAAAATATTTGAAAGAGATCTTGAAGAAGATCCAAATGGAAGATTCTTCCCTTGTTAGTACACCTATGGTGGTCGGTTGCAAGCTCAGTAAATATGATATTTCACCTGATGTTGATCAAAGGAAATATCTATCAATGATAGGCAGTCTTATGTACATCACAACATCCCGTCTTGATATAATGCAAGGTGTTGGAATGGTAGGTTGTTAACAGTCTACTCCTAAACAAAGTCATTTAGTATCTATAACAAGGATATTCAAATACTTGAAGGGCACAATGACTTATGGTCTGTGGTATCCTAGAAATTAGAATTTTCAGTTAACTGCTTATTCAGATGTTGAATGGAAAAATTGTGTGGATGAGAGAAAGAGCACCAGTGGAGGTGCATTCTTCCTGGGTGAATCATTAGTAGCATGGATTAGTAAGAAGCATGGATCTATTTCCTTATAAACTACAGAGGCATAGTACATTGTTGTTGCTACTTGTTGCACTCAGATTTTATGGATGATAAAAACTCTTGCAGAATTGAAGGTAACTTATACTGAGCCCATCCCACTTCACTGTGATAACACCAATGCCATTAGTGTCTCCAAGAATCCTATACTTCATTCAAAGACTAATCATATACCAATAAAATATCATTTTCTCAGAGAACAAGTTACAAATAGAGTTGTTCAGGTGAATTATATTCCTTCCACAGAACAGATAACTGACATCTTTACTAAACCATTAACAACGACACCTTTTGGATATTTTCGTCAGAAGTTGGGGGTTATATCTACTTTCATCTAATATTTTCACCTTGTCAGGGGGACTATGTGCTTGTTTCATATTTGATACCTTTGAGATGCACTGCAACAACTTAGGGGGAGGATGTTTATTCTTTGACATTAATGTCAAAGAGGGAGAAAGTGTGGTAATGGTAAGGATGCTACAGTGGGTAAGGATGATACAGTGGTATGGTTGGATCTCCAGGCAGAGTAGTGCATTTATTCAGCTTCTTCAAGGTTGCCATTAATGCCAAAGGGGGAGATTGTTGGAATACTTACAGATAGAAGGCAGAGTATGCTTGTTTGTCATTGATGGAAAGATCATAATGACAAGAGTATACTTGGTTGTCGATGATAGAAAGATCAGTAGCACAGTGATAATGGCATGGAAAGAATAGAAGTGTAATCACAGGAGGAGGAGCAACAGTGATCATTGGATCACCCATCCTGAATTCTTGATGCCCATCAGATATTAATTCATACAAGAGGAGCACACAGAAGAGGAGATCAAATCTCAGATGTTGGATCTGAGCATCGAGGACCAACATTCGTCGAATCCTATATAACCACTAAGAGGATAAGGCTGAGCCATCCTCCAACTCCATGAAATGTGAAATCATGATGAGATCTGAACCGTAGGATCTAGAGGACATGTGGCGAAAGATCATCATTTTGATGACTAGAAGGTCAAAGGAAGGAAGTTCTCTAACCCCTCAAACTCACAATATGCGAAGTTATGAAATGACCTGAGCCGTAGGATCCAGAGGACACATGGAGAAATATTATCATTTCACTAACTAAAAGGTCAAAGGAAGGAGGTTCTCTAATCCCTTGAACTCGTGATATGTGAGGTTGCGAAATGACCCTGGCTATTGGAGCCAAAGGACACATGGCGAGTGATTGGAATTTCATTTAGTTCCACATTGGAGGAGTCAAATGAATATGACACAAGAACTCACAACATGCGAAGTCGCAAAATTATTTGGACCATCAGATCACCAAAGTTCTTGACCATTGATATGACAAGAAAAGTGATTGAATGTTTGGCTAGTGGTCATAGCCAAGGTCACATCATCGAAGGATGGAGGGAGGAACTATCACGCTGCTAAGCTCCATTTCAAATTTTCGCAGGTAGGGAGTTATGAGGCAACTCACAGCAAGAAATCGTGAAACACAAAATCACATCATGATCAAACCCATCCATCAAAGGGAGATTCCTGAACTGTTGATCCAATATGGAGTATTTTGTATAACGCAACTTGGGAGATTCGATACACCTCTTCACATGATTCCCGAAATCATGAGTCATGAAGCATCTTCTGAATAAGGGTGTGGTCACATCTCATGATCATATGAGAGGAAGGAGCTATACCATCTAAGCTCTATTTCGGTTATCGCAACATGGGAGAGTCGAGATGTCTCACCACAAGATTTCCGAAATGAAAAATTGTGAAATCACTTTCTCTTTAGTGTGTGTTCATAGCTAGTGGGCATATGGCATAAACACAAGACCATGTGGATGCAATCTATCAGTGCGAGTTAATTGGAAATATGATTGAAGGGCTATTGTTTCACCGAACGGTTAATTTTTCAGTTATGATTCAATTAGCAGAACTGAATTATAGTTCTTGGACATTTGGCGATTCAGTTGCTGAGGCATTTTCCTTGGAGATTTGAGGTGTAACTGAATCGGTGGGAGAGCATAAGAGTGATATGTAATGACTATGTGAGGTTGGTTGTTCTCACTGAAAATGAGTTGAAATGGGAGGAACAAAAACCACAATACGCACAGTGTGAGATCAAACTCAGAGATGAGAAACAAAAGATAAACAGAACAAAAAAGGTGAATAGAGCAGAATGAACACATACCAAAGATCCTGAGAGGAATGGAGAAAGAACAAATAGAAAGAGACAACAAGTCAATTCAAGTATGAACAAAGCAAAAGAATAGTGAATCAGAGAAGAAGTGGAGAACAAAGAAGAAGTGGTAAGAATTGATATATCCGTATTGTTTGTTATTAAATCATTTATTTAGAAAACAGGGAGGTAGGGTGGTGCTTGGGAGGACTATATTCCTCTTTTATTCAAGTTGGTGCTTGAATACTGGAAGTTGAAGCTTGGGAAAACACAAAGTTTTTTGTATGCAAGTTGGTGCTTGTGTAAGTGGAAGTAGGTACTTCCATCCAGTTGGTGCTGTAACACTCATGGATTTGGTGCTTCCTTCTAGTGGGTGCTAGAAAAATCAAGGAGTTGGTGCTTCCTTCTAGTGGGTGCTAGAGAAATCAGAGGGTTGGTTCTCTCAACAATTTGAAGCTTGTAAAAAAGAGGTAGTAGCCTCACATTGAGTTAGTGCTCAAATATAGATGATGTACAAAACTTAAAAGACTGCCTATCATTCAAAGAAGAAGAGGTTTTCTCCCTTTATGGGTTTCGTCATGAAAATTTCTCTCTGTGTATATCTTATGTCTGATTGATCTTCATTATTTATTTTTCTCATATCTTGTATAATATTGATGGTCACTTGGAAGAGATTAAAAATTCTTTGAATAGTCATAAATTGTTTAATAACAGTAACAACTGATTCACCCCCCCCTCTCAGTTGTCTTAGTAATTTCAACAATTTATTTGTCTCGATAATTTGTTAATTTTAATCTGTCTTATTAATTAGTTTTTCAGTGTTGATTGAAATTATTTTGGAGAGTCAATACAATGATGCATTTGTATCTTGGTTGATCTATCATTTTTCTGGTCTTGATATTTTCTTTGAAGACATTAGTTGTCTTTTTGTGATGGCAAATTCCACCATAGAATTCTATGTTAAATTTCCATCCTTACCCTCATAGGAGTTTGTAAAGAGATATTCTATTGTAATTTGGAATTGAAATCAATAAAAACATCTGTTGATTTTGATCTCATTTTTGGATCTATTGTATAATGTTATTTCATATTTGTTTTCTTTAAAAAAAATATTTTATAAATCTGTTTATAATTACATCACAACATTTTTTTATATTTTCTTTTATTTAAACACTTAATTATAAAATGAACATTAGGTGCAATTACATATTTAGTGAGAGTTTATTGATGTTTTGGACTAGGCTATAAATATAGGGTGATAATCTCGCCTATCCCACCTTATGCTTGTGATATTCGAAAATGTTGGTATAAGGACTTCCATTCATTTTCATCAAAAATAAAAACACTGAGGAA